>JAVCKS010048718.1:0-10280 GCA_032273685.1 Pteraster tesselatus
AGGGAAGTGATTTGGACGGGCTGAATAGCCTTTTTCGCAACCCCAGACATTGTCTAAAATAACTAAATAAAAAATAACCAGTCGTTTCATTGGCCCAATACCCGTTTGCCAGTACGGCCCAACACAGGCTTGCACATTTGGATTAAATTTATTGGCCCGTTACACTTGCCCATACGGTTCGTACTGTGCCAGTAATCGTCCTGTACTGCCCCGTTACTACATTGGCTGCCGGTATACTGGCCAAAACTAGCACACACTGGCATTAAAACTACACGAAAATGTAGTGCCTGAATAGCGTTGTCGTAAACGTTTACGACTTGTAGTGTAATATGTTTTCGCCATGAACGCGTATAGGTAACCATACAATGATTAAGGCTTTGTATGGTGGAAATCGGTATTAGGATTTCTGAATGCTTCATATTTAAACCGACGATAACTAGAGCACGCTCAGTCGAAACGTTATGAAGAACCCCAAAAAATACGAGTTTTATTCCGAAAGCCACAGCAAACAGGTTTATGTTGATGGCTTAGTGTATACATCGTATATTTCGGTTCTCCTAAGATTATGATAGTAAAAATTTACGCGACCGGGAGTGGACCAGATTTCAATAATAAAAGAATTTGTATTTTTTACAGGAGTGTGAAACACCCAAAAAATCTTTTAATTTAATTTCTTTTTTCATTCATTCAATAATTACCGTAACGGTTTATTAAATAATTACGAATCACGCACAATATTAAAGGGAAAAACACATACAATTTAGAGCCAAAAATTACACAAAGAGAACTGTGTTGAACAAACGAAAATAGTTTTAGCTAAAAGGTTGCAGCTTTATTTTGTTAGCGACGTAACACGAAGCAAGCTGGAAGAATCGAGGGTTATGTTTCCTCCACTTGTAACAGTATGTCATTTCAATTGTATCCAGGGCGATATCCATCGCCACCAGCTCGCCGCGGGGGTACGAAAAACCTCAGATTGACCTACATGTGATTACCCTTTGACCCTATACTGAGCTTCGCCGCTGATTTATGATTTGCACGTAAACTTATCGGCCTCGTCACATTGTGTAATGCGGATTGTCTTTCAACTTACCACCTCAATACACATTGAGGGGGTAAATTCGCCGTATGCCCAGTAATCTGAGTACCTAATTCAATCGTTTCATACAGTTTCGGTTTTAACGCGTAGGTCTGTGTCACACGCAGAGAAAGTTACAATTTTGAAGGTGGGATGAAAGCCCCATGAAGTGGGAAACACCCACCAGGTCAAGTACGAAAATCCATTCACTCGTTGGCAATAACGAAATTCGAACTCACGTGGCTAAGGTGAAGGCACCACTGGCCGGTGTGAAAGGAGATATGGTCCGGCCGGTCACAGTTTACCGGCCGGTGATACATGTAGTATCTCCTCATACTGTCCGATCTAGGATATCATGTCCTGCCCGGGTAATGATGTCATCGGAGATAGAATTCCGGGGTCACTATCGGCGGCCGGACCGTGTTCCCTCTCACACGGCGTCGCTACTTCACAGTCTCGTGTATCTAAAGACAAGTGACGATCGAAGCCATGAGTTTTGTACATACGTCTGAATCATTTAACTGAACTATTAGTGATCCTTATCCGTGGGCTTAATTATGTGGCTTCGATGTGGGTCAACACATTCGAAGTAACAATTCAAGGTAAAAGACTGTATTATGTGAATCACAACTCACACGGATGAATGTTATGGGTTCGGGGGAATACTGCTGATGGATCAGGGTTCGAATCTTGGATCAACATGTAGATCAGCGTTTAAAGACGTACACCGTGTAGGCGGTGGGGTGGGTGGGGCAGCAAAACTACTGGCAGGTAATCATGCATAGTGGAAGTGAGGGGGTACAAAGTGAAGAGCACGGTGGATGCAGTTGGGGCACTGTCCGCTGCCTCATGCTAACCCCACCCCCAGATACTGGCATCACCTGCTAAGATAAACTTAGAGGATAATTTCTAATGGGTTTTCTTCTCATGATACAGAAATGTATCATGTCTAGGAAAACGTTTTCGTTTGCTAAACTGAATCAGCTCACGGCACAGCTCCTTGCAAACAAATACCTTCCTTTCGAGAAGGAAGAGTACGGTAGAATTAAACATGACGTGGTTTGACCTTGTACTTCCTCCCCCCCCCCCCCCTCTCTCCTCCCTGCAGTTCGGGCTTGTGTGTGACCAAAGTGGCGCAGCTAGCTACGCTCAATCCATCTACTTCGTTGGTTTCCTGATTGCTGCATTCATTTTTGGTACAATCTCTGACTGGTAAGTTGCATTAATGAGTATTTGCCGGCGGTACTAAATTACGTCCATTGTGGTTTCTTTCACCACTCGTTCACTCATAGTGAAACGAGCTAACGTACAAAGCTTTGGGGCTCTTAGCGACCACAACAGATTTATATCCTCGGGTGGCGCATCAGGGTATACCCTTGCCCGTATGTTTACGATTCAAGGGATGAATTATCGAAATCCTTGGGGAGTTAGGGTTAGGTAATAACACCCACAACTATAAACAATATTCAGACTTAAGATATACTTAACTTGTATTTTCCATAAAGATTTCCTTGGATGAGACTGGTCATTCCTCTGTTTTACCAAGTGCACCGCGCGTACTTTATGACCCCGTATCAATAAAGTGATGATCTGTATGCCGCTGTCAGCTTTTTTGTGCAGAATTTATTGTACTAAATTAGGATTCGTCTAAATGTAAGGATATCTTGGATTTCCATGATTATTGAATAGGACTCGTTGAGCCGTTTGCCGGCTATCGGTAACTTTAGGCGCCCATTCAACATCGGGAAACGGTTACGTAATGAGCTTTGATAATAATATACCACCTTAACTGTAACGTTTTCTTACAAAACACCTTACCAAATTTCTGTCGAAAATATGGAATGGTTTCATAACAGACAACACACCAGAAATAAAAGTTCAAATCTGCACTAATAGAGATAATACAATATAGGTATGTATATAGAGGCAAATTTGCTCCCCAAATTTTTGTGTAGACTTGTACCCTATAGATCGTGTGGTAAATGTGCACCCCTATATATACGAGTAATGCTATTGTATCAGAATTTCAAACATTATTTCTTGGTGTGAAACAAGCATACACTGCAAAACCAGAACTGCTAAGCATTTTACATGTACATTATCTAAATCACGTTTAGGGTTGGTCGCAAGAAAGCCATCTTCATCGGTCTGTTGTTCTGGTCAAGCAGCTTCATCGTGACGTCATTCTCTGTTAATATCTACATGTTCACGGCCATGCGATTCCTGTCCGGCTTTGGTTTGAACGGTGTCTACATCGCCACCTTCGTGTTGGGTAAGATAATACCGTGCTTACGTTGCCGATTCTACTCGACTCGACTCGACTTGACCTGACCCGACTCGACCGGCAATTCGTGCTCGGTCGCACTTTCATTATGGTGCGTGACCGAACGAGACTGACTGTGACCGAGTTGCGCTAAGGTGACCGTGACTGACATCGAAATGCTGCCCTCTATCATCAATTTTGTTCGCGCCGGGTCGTCAGCTGATGTATCAAGCGCGATTCTGATTGGGTAATAGGTTGCGGTCGGTTGTAGTCAGTTACGAAAACCAGAACTGGCTTTGACCGACTGTGACTGACTGGAACTGAGTTGCAACTAAGCTGGACTAGTCAAGGTCAGTCACTGAAAACCAGTCCAGTCGAGTTGCCACGGCAACATAAGCACGGCATAAGATCGGCACTGTACGGAGCTCTGGATGTGCCATCCGAAGTCCTAATAAATAGTATTCGCTTTCTCTGTGTTGGACGGAGTTGTCACAGCCGGCCTCACACTGCGACAGTCTTTGTGGCGTTGGTTGACACGATGTGTCTATTCTAACCACTAGTGGGTAAGCTATCGTGAGAGGAATGAATTGTTACAGTAAAATCGTATGCTCAGATTGAAGTGGATGTGTCGCAGTTTTCTAGCCACCACTACACACGGCCCCAGATGTTGGGGCTGCTACAATTTGATAGTTCAACTCGAGGTGGCGATGCATTGTATTTTGTTGGAGGAGGGTTGAGCTGACCGATCTGGCGAAGTGTGATGGTGAACTTGGGCTGAGGGCGCCGTGCTGACGGGGTTGGTACATGTACATGGTATGCTTTTGCTTGCTTGTGTTGACTTTGCTTTACACGTTGAGCTTGCGACAAACCTTGGCTTAGTGATGTTCGTTTTCAAGGCTAGCTTCGTCGCAGATGATGTAGGCTCAGCGTACCATGGTACGGTTGACTGATGTTTATTTAACAAATGATAATGGTACATTCATATTGATGTACAATTCTGACAATTTAACATATTTCCTGTTCAGCTTTGGAGGTTGTCGGCAGATCCTACCGGACGGCCGTTACCATGGTAGCCGGTATCTTCTTTTCACTCGG
Source organism: Pteraster tesselatus (assembly GCA_032273685.1). Classification (NCBI taxonomy): domain Eukaryota; kingdom Metazoa; phylum Echinodermata; class Asteroidea; order Velatida; family Pterasteridae; genus Pteraster; species Pteraster tesselatus. The sequence continues at coordinate 4,437 of JAVCKS010048718.1, forward strand.
CTACTTCATCCTAGCAACCGTTGCTATGTACGTCAGCGATTGGCGCCTTCTTTGTCGGATCGTCTCTATACCTACGTTGTTGATGTTTCTTCCGCTACCGTAAGTTGTTTTCCACCTTATAGTGTGGCCAAAATGTTCACATGCATAAATATATGGATACATTGATATAAACTAGGCAAAAGGGTTCATTCTCCTTGTTTATTCTTCGTTGTAGTTAAAATATATTATTTGAGGCTTTGCATTGTGGGAACAGCATGCCAACCAGGGTTGACGAACTGGTAGTAAGAAAACTGTACCACACGGAGGCATTGTTTAAAACTCAACAATAAGAACACAGCGTTTGCCTTACACTGAGTCCTATCTACAGGTATAACAAGCAAACTATTCTAAGGGCATCACCAGTCTCGTCATGATTACTACAACACGCTGGTCGAAACGTTGAGAAACTCTATAGGTTCTCATGAGAACCGAAAATTACATTATGTGAAATTTGGTTTTTGTTGTTTGTCTTTTGTGAATTGTACCTGCACCCCTCGAGCCCGATAATGACAATATTACCAATGTGCAGTATACGTGAATTATCTATAACGTCATTATGCCGAGAATGATATTGGTCGGATATGAGAAAGAGCTCGCAAAAGTGAGAGAGGGGCGTGACTCACAAATCTACAAAACCGGTAGTTCATCCCGGCAGAGTTCGGTGGAATCCATGTCTGGACCGTAGGTTTGTCGAAAACATCTATCAACCCCCCCCCCCATCTTCCCTCCTAATGCGTTTACTCCTGCTGTAGATTCATACAAGAGTCGACAAGATGGCTGATTTCCAAGGGCAGAATCACTGAGGCCGAAATTGTCTTAAGACGAATCGCTAAGGTCAACAGGAAGACGTTACCGAACGTCTTAATCGATGAAGAAGATGTCATAGGTGAAACGGTAGGTTTGTAACTTGTAAGGAAGCAAAAATGAAAAAACAATAGGAAAGATGTAGTGTCTGCAAAGGACGAACAATGGAGGCGCTCCATGTGTGAATGTGTGTAAATAAGGGTGTGCGTGCGTCCGTGTGCTGCGGGCGTATCTGATTAGGGATTAACGGAATTTGTGTAGGTTTAACAGAAATTTGTTCAAAATTGACAACCAATAATAATTCACGTTTTGCGTTCTTATGAAAGATAATTATTTGCTGCTGTTGACCTTTACCCTCTAACCTTTCCTACCTCTCTTCAAGGAGTCAAAGGAGTCGGCAGTACCACCCTCCGTTATTGACCTATACAGGACACCCAATATGGCGGCCAAGACTGTCAACTTACAATACAATTGGTAGGAAGGAATCGCGGCAGAAAAACACGGCTCGGCCAAACTGGAAACAGAAATCTATAGCCACAGAAGTTTTAGAAAATGCTGTCATTTGGCTGTTTTATTTAAAAACACGTGGCAGATCAGTTGAGACGAGATTTGCAGCCTTGTATGTCAGACACCGGCCGAAAAAACCGGCTTCAATATACCAAAAACATGCGAAAGGCTTGGCGACTAGCGACTTGCATTTACCTACACATCAATAATAGATCGTGTTCATATAATAATGTCGGCAAATGTTGCTTTCTTCACAAAGGCTGCTCTTAACAACCCCAAAGCCTGTCCAAGTCTAGGCTCGAACAGACTTTGGGGTTTTCAAGAGCAACCTTTGTAAAATAAGTATGCATCAATTTTGCAGCATTATAAAAACGCAATTTTAACACATTTTAATGTTGGTACCGCCTGAATAGCCGTGTGGGCGACCCGGTCCCAGCAGAAACAAAGAGAGGTGCAGTTACAATCGGGGGTGGAGGTGGGGTGGGCACAAAATAACGAAAAACAAAGCGCCACATAGGGAGACAAATTGGGATGCACTGAAGTCCGTCCAAGGAGTACAATGCACCCAATGCAGCCCCATGGAGCCGGGTCTGTGTCTGGGGAACTCATGTTTACTTAGCGTGTACTCAATCCCCAGGCCCGAGGAAGTTTTCACTCATAGTGACAACTTGACGGGAAAGGCCGAGCATTTTTTGTGGTTTGTACAAGGGCTCACGTCCAAAACGTATCACGATGCACCTTTACAGATTGGGCAAAAAGTAACACCACTGCACTAACCGGAATATACTTGTAGGGAATGATTTACATACATGTACTACGATTTACATGTTTGTCATTCTTTACCCCAGGGTGGTCAACAGTCTCGTGTACTTCGGCTTGTCCCAGAGTACCGGCGATCTTGGGGTCGATGTCTATTGGGCGTTCTTCGTGTCTGGCGCCGTGGAGATACCGGGTCTGATATACGCCCTCATCGCCGTGGAAAAGCTAGGCCGAAAGTGGAACACGGCAGCACTTGAGGTCATCGGCGGGATCGCCTGCTTAGCAACCATATTCCTGCGTAAGAGAATATTCCTACAGAATAGTAGCCATATTATTTCTACAGAACAGTAGCCATATTCGTACAGAATATTAGCCATATTCCTACAGAATAGTAGCCATATTATCTACAGAATATTAGTCATGTTTCTACAGAATAGTAGCCACATTCCTACAGAATAGTAGCCATATTCCTACAGAATATTCGCCATATTTCTACAGAATAGTAGCCACATTCCTACAGAATATTAGCCATATTCCTACAGAATAGTAGCCATATTCCTACAGAATATTAGCCATAATATATTCCTACAGAATAGTAGCAATATTCCTAAATTAGTCATAATCCTACAGAATATTAGCCATATTTCTGCAAAATATTAGCCATCAGGATGTTTGGTCTTCGGGGATAGGCATGGATAGCTGAAGTTTCCGGTTGATCTGTCTACGGTACAGACCCTTGTGATAGGCTATGATTATATCACCCTCCTTCTCTCGAAGGATACGAACTATTAAAACAGTGGGCAACGATGTACAAATTTACTCGTGCGTATAAAATTATAGCCTCGTTTATAGAAGCTGTATGATTTGTATCGATCTGTGTTTGGTTTGTGACCTGTACAGCTGCCGGAATCCCCCAAACCGCTGTTTCAATGATCGGCAAATTCTGCATCTCGACTTCGTTCAGCATTATCTACCTGTACTCAACGGAGCTATTCCCCACGCCAGTCAGGTACCGTCCTTTGCTAAATAATGTTACAGTCTTTGCTATTTTGGTTTTTTTGGACTGAGCGCTCGTATGTAAATAATTATATTTGTAAAGTTAACGAAAAAATTATTAATATTGTGTGCTCAAACGGGTATTGGAACCTTTTAAAAAAACTTTGTAGCCGTCAGTTTACTCGCGGAAGATGTTTCAAAAACATGAATTTCATTGCAAAATACAGCAGAGATTACGCTGTTAGTCCGTTCTGAATCGAAGACTACCGTATGTTGGTAACAGGCTTTAGGAAAGGCTAATCAGGTATAGAAATACTAGACCGAGATAAAATGAGATAACTGAAAGTGGTTTTATCTCTACTGTAAATACAAATATAAACGAATATTATGCGAACTTGGAAAATCAGATGAACAGTTAATTGACAAAGACGGACGGGGCCAAATATTTGGGCAGTGCACAAATCTACTACGAAAACGATGTACTTTACCTTTCAGACCCGCTACACAATCTGTAGCTGGTGATTTACACTATTCACTTCAATTTCATTTACGTGAAACGTAAATTAAACGTGCTGACAAATAATGCTTCCTAAACAGCTTTGTGGAAAACGTCTAACGGCGACTTTTTACGTATTTCTCGTTCTGTAGAGCTATCGGTCTGGGAGTCTGTTCCCTCGCATCTCGTATCGGCGGTATTATCTCACCCATCATCCTCCTACTCGGAAGCCTCGCCCCCAACTTACCACTGGTTCTATTCGGCTCAAGCTCTGTTTTAGCTGGCCTTCTGGCCCTATTCCTACCGGAGACCAGGAACCAGAAGCTACCGCAGACGCTGAAGGAAGGCGAGGAGTTCGGCAAGTATGTTATCGTTACACGAGGAATCTCAATGAAGATAGAGTTAAGGCCGGGTTAGGGCTTCAGGAACGCACGTATTTCAGTTCCCATTAAAACTTGTAGAGCAAGGGTTCTTACTTAACTTGCCAGGGAGGTAGACACAAAGTTGTGGGCCACTGAGTCCCACCCATCCGCGGGCCAGTGTTGTCATGAGACAAACAATTGTGAATAGTTTCAGGCCTAGAATGGATTGAGAGGTGGCGACGTTCAATGTATTAGCACAGTGATAAATATAACATTTTGACATTCACGATGAATATATTCTTCCTAAACAGTTTTTGCGGACCGGATTGGATCTGGCCCGCGGGCCGCCAGTTGAGATGAAAATTGCTAGCGGAAAACGAACTTTGGGAGGTCGAAAGGCCTACTGCGAGCGAGTGCATTTACGAAGCTGTGGTCAATATGTATACTTATTCCGGAATTAGTTGTTTATAGGGGCTTAATGCCCTTTTTTAGAAAAACGATGCAACTTAAATTGAAGGCGCTCTTTCCAAGTTAGAATTATTTCTGTCTTACGTTTTAAAATATAATGTTAGGTATAGGACTTCGTAGCCTTTTGTTCCAAAAACTCAACATTCAGAGATGCATCGTTTTGCCAAAACAGCGCCACCTATTTGCTCCAGCGGCGGCCCGCTTTAGAAGGCAGACAAAATAACCCGCAAACTTTGGTGTTATATCGTCACACGAAGTGACACCTCTCGGATTATAAGATCGGTGATATCTATAAGGTCCCATGACTCTGCGTTAACACAACCTACTCACGTATTTTCTTTACTAGATGTTCGTGCATGCGTAAAGGTACGGAAGATTACGAGGCTGGCATTGACGCGCCAGAGAACGTCAAGTTCAATGAGCCTCGCTTTCAAGACCAAGACACGAGCGCGTGATTGGCATAATACTGGACAAGAGAGAAGGTAAAATAGCAAGTAGACCGCACATAATACATTTATTATAATCAGACATGGCCTTAAACTAATCCACAACATGTAACACTACGGTGGTAAAATCTTTATACTGTACATTACTCATTATCCATATTTTATTACATTATCCATTATTTTAATATATTATCCATATTTTAATACATTATCCATATTTTATAACATTATCCATATTTTAATACCTTATCTGTGTTATTTCAATATTTATGTTTAATCAATATATCCATGAATAATTAGTCCTTTTTTGCATCACCGTGTGTTATTTAGCGCCCCATACGTGTTTTATGTTTGAATGCATCGTTTGATACATTATGCATGTTTTAACATTATTGGTGTTTTAATGCATTATTCATGTTTTAATGTATCGTTTAATACATTATTTATGTTTAAAAACATTATTGGTGTTTTATTGCATTATTGATGTTTCAACACATCGTTTAATACATCATCCATGTTTTAAAATATTATTGGTGTTTTAATGCACTAGTCATAGGTCAATCATCATTATTTACCTAATGTTTGATTTAATTGATTGTATAAAAATTATAATTTTTTGGTTGACTGAAATAATTTGTATCTAGGTTTATGATCGTGACTTAAAGTTGATGACATTTGTTCAGTTTAAAAAAAACCATTAAACATTGTAAATATCCATTTCTTATATTGATTATCTCTCCGTGTACATTCATGTATAAATCGATCAAGTCACATGACTTTTTCATCATATGACCACGTAATTTGTTACTGACCAATCACGTACTTTATAAGCGCACGATAACAAAATATAGATCATATTGAGGAATACTCGCGATTCCACCGCGTACAGTGGAATCGGAGAGGTGTGAGTGTACGCTACGATTTCACCGAATGCGGTAACCAATCAGCGCGCTTGAAAGTTTGACAC
>JAVCKS010048740.1:0-10278 GCA_032273685.1 Pteraster tesselatus
CTAGGCGGTAGAGGGAGCACCCCATGGTCATAGTGCAAGTTAGTGCTAGGAATAGGGAAGTGTATGCTTTGAAACTTGGCCATAGATTTCTGCTTCGGATAGAATTGACGAGATAAGTTCTGCTATTGCTGCTGTTGCATCCTGACAACCCAACCTGAATATTTGTACCGTAGATATATCTATTAAAGAGACAACAAATGTGTTACTTTTAAGTCACCATGGACTTTTCACTGCTGTGATTTGTCAATCCTCCAAATTTGGCTGGGAGTTTTTCTAGAGCAAATGCCCAAATTACTAAACATGCTCCCTAAATCTCAAATTTTGTCACAAATCTCCTTGATTTTGGGTGAAGGTGCTCAAACAAACAAGCAGATGATTTTAAAACTTGTGAATTATAACTACCGTTTTTTATTAAACAATATTAATCATTAAGCTTACTTGAACAGAAATGATAGCCTATATCATTTTGTTTCAAGTAAGCTCAGTAAGCGTATTAATCATTCGCATCGCGATACTTACAACAATTAAAAGAATCATTAAGAAATTACAAAACGATTAACCAAATTAGCTTCCTTGAAAACAAAGGATGTCGATCATGTGTAATATGAAAGTAAGCCAGCTCTTGAATAGAATAATCCTAATAATAAACTCCATTTCACGTCTGATTATTTTCGTCTGATTATTATGAAAGCCATGCAGCTAGGTTACTTTATCTGGGCCGCAAAAATATTAGGCACGTTCAGTTTTGGAAATTGGGTCCGAGTTGGTTGGGTCCGAGTTAGTAAAGGTCCGAGTTGGTCTGGGTCCGAGTTGGTCTGGGTCCGAGTTGGTTTGGGTCCGAGTTGACCTGTTACCCTATTTAGGCATGCAGGCGGTGGACGGTAAACCGGATTGTTCATTCTCATGGACTAATCCTTATCCTAATCGTAACCCAATGTGAATGCTAACTCTAGTCACAGGGTTAGAGTTGGGGAGGGTTAGGGTTTGGGTCATACACTTATTTTTTGTATCCTTATTTACTAATACTATACCTACCCCACCCCCCTCCTAAAATGGAAGATACTACTACTCTGGCACGAACTCACACGATTATAATATTATTCCTAGTTTCGGCGATTCCTAATTTCGTTGCAACATACCCATCTCCATGGTCTACCCAACTCTGGAAAGAATTTGGAATTGTACCTGGTTCGTCCAATTTGGAGTCATTTTACAGCCAAGACGGGTGACACCAAACCACCTTTTTTTCCGTTTTAATTTTATGTTTTAAATTATTTCTTCTAAATATTTTTGGGTCAAATTACCTGCCTCGAATTACCCTAACCCTTTAAAACCGGAAAAAAATTCAGATACAAACCGCCAGTTTTCCTTTGTTTATTTGCCCAAATGTACCTTGATTAGACTGGGAAAAATAAAAAAAATTAGGAATCACTCGAGGGAAAAAGTTTTGAACTTGATCTAAACTGTTTTTAACGACAAAAATACAACTTTGTTTGAACTTACTTTTGCCGCGTGGTTATTTATGTATGCCAAATAAAGGCTACAGTTGAAGGTCTAGTCGCGTATAAAGTACCCCTTTATTAGCCTCGTACGAATAAGGTAAAATTGTAAAAGTGTAAGTTTTGTTGACAAATTGCCACTAGTTTCAGCAACATTCGAAACTTGTTCCTCAATTAATTCCTAATCTAAATAGGTAAATTTGGGGAAAATAAACGATGGGAAACCGGCGGTTAGCAACGCTCAAATCAAGAATCATATTTCGAGTCTGTATTATGTGTGCACATTGTGACTGTCAGTATCACCATTTTTGACATCCTACTACTGATACTGTGTTACTAATCATGTCAGCAAAAATCCTTGACAAATAGAAAAGACAGGTCTAAATTGAATCTTCTTTTGGCAGTGCTTAATAAATTGTTGCCTTTCGCTTACCACAACACCAGGGCAGTATCTGTACAATTCCATCTGCAAACGTGACGATTTGGAGATTGTGTTCGTATGGAACAGAACCACGTCTTCCCTTAAAGGAGTAATACCTGATGATGTCATACTGGAGGAACTGTCTGAATTTAACGACAGGTGATGATCTGCACCCTCTCAGACGTGGTCAAGCCATTGCAAGTTTCTAGGCGGTAGAGGGAGCACCCCATGGTCATAGTGCAAGTTAGTGCTAGGAATAGGGAAGTGTATGCTTTGAAACTTCCCATAGATTTCTGCTTCGGATAGAATTGACGAGATAAGTTCTGCTATTGCTGCTGTTGCATCCTGACAACCCAACCACCTGAATATTTGTACCGTAGATATATCTATTAAAGAGACAACAAATGTGTTACTTTCAAGTCACCATGGACTTTTCACTGCTGTGATTTGTCAATCCTCCAAATTTGGCTGGGAGTTTTTCTAAAGCAAATGCCCAAATTACTAAACATGCTCCCTAAATCTCAAATTTTGTCACAAATCTCCTTGATTTTGGGTGAAGGTGCTCAAACAAACAAGCAGATGATTTTAAAACTTGTCAATTTCATTTTATCAAATGTTTGGCAACTTGGCATGTACCTGATGATGGAAAATTGTTGATGTTAGTAATTTGTATGTGTGTGGGGGTTTTCTTACGGAAGCTACAATAATTTTAATGAGAACGGTTAATATTTTTGTCTTGATTTAGTTGAAAGTTTGTGAAGTAATAAACCTTTTTTTGATCAGACAGCCAGATTTGATAGTAGAAGTTGCTCATCCTTCAATTTCCAGTCAATATGGAGAAGATTTTCTAGCTGTTGCTGATTATATGGTAAGTTAACAACACTGTCAACAATGAATGTATTTTCTCTCCGTCTCTCTTAGATGCCTTGTATGTTCCAGGCATTCGGGATATATCAGTACCTTTGTTAACTTACTAGTATACCTGTCGCCCGCCCTTGCGGCTAAATACCTGTTGATGCTGGATTAATGATGCGCATGCGCTGATGGCGAAGTATTTGATGGGGACGCAGAGGAGGAGGAGCAGCGCATTTTATTTGTAGTATAGATTCTCTTCAAGAGGCAAGCTACTCAATTACAGCTGGGTGGCCTGAGAGAGAGGCCCTGCGGTTGACTTAAAGTCACGTTCTTGGGACTGAGAGGCAAGCGCTCTGCCAGTCAAACCATCTTTCACCCATTGACGCAATAAGAAATATAAAAACCTCAATCTTCATTGTTCTGTAGGTCGGTTCACCCACTTGTTTAGCCAATCAGGACGTGGAAGACAAACTAAGACATGCTGCAAAGCATCATGGGTTATTTATTCCAAGTGGTGCATTCTGGGGCGGCGAGGATATTCAGAAGATGGCCGACAGAGGAATGCTAAAGGTACCGCAATCATTGAGTTTGTCTTTAGTTGTACGTTGGGCAAATGAAAGTTGGAATGCCCACGGATGATATATGAATAAAAAATCCTCCCAAATCATTAGTCCCGATGGCTAGTCTAAATAAAATATTGTATGATTTGCATAATAGAATCGATCATTGAACTAGTGTCTGATTTTGGACTAATTTGAAATGTTGAATTAATAATTTGGTAGGGTTATAACTAGCTTTAAAATTATACATATATGGCGTAGTTACAGAGTATTTTCTTGTCAAAATTATTGTCGGCAACAATAAGTCAGTATATCACCCACAGTTGGAACAATCTCTGACCTATATGAAGAAAATTAAGGAAAACAGTGAATGCTAGAGTATGTTTTGCAGGCATTGACTGTGACAATGAAGAAACATCCTAGCTGCTTTAAATTGAATGGTTCACTCAAAGAAAAGAATGACTCCCTTACTGATGGAGAGATGGTACTTTATCAAGGTAAGTAGGACTGTGCCGGTTACACGGTTACACGGTTAACCGACCGTTTGTACTAACCGACCGTTAGTTTTTTTTGGTTTTATTAACCGTAAATAATAGTCTAGCAACGGTATTTCCATTTGAGTATTTCTTGGTAAATAATTGAGGTCGCGTTTTCGCAGTGTAAATCCAGCCACATTCTACAATATCCACATTTCAGCGCGGTCTGGCCAATCACAGGTCACGCTCCGTGCTAAATTCTCCTAATGTCTGGATTACAGTGGCTCTGGCCAATCACAGATCATATTACATGCTACACTTGTTGCCAGTCCATGCGATCGTAATACACATTGCCGTGTGGCCGTGCGCGGGTGTGTACGTCTGCAATTACATGTAGCTAGAGGCTAGATGGGAGTCTATTTTTTATATCTTTTGCTCTACTATACAGCAGTTTGGCTGGCCGGCCGGGCCGGACGAAGGAGTTATTACTGCATGATGCATGATAATATGCGGGCTTCAGATCCTCTAGATCCACCACTGGCCTCTATACTATAGTTTTTTAAGTTATTTCTCTCTCTCCAGGACCTGTCCGAGAATTATGCCCCCTTGCACCGAACAATGTCAACACAATGGCAGCTGCAGCAATAGCAGCACATAATCTTGGCTTTGACCAAGTACAAGGTCGCCTTGTAGCCGACACCAAGTACGTATGCTAGGTCAATTACTATCATTAGCACCTCACAAAGTTTTTAGCTCACAAATTTAGCCTGACCCTTTTCTGTATTTCTGTTTTAGCCGGAGGACAATTAGTAGCATTTATGTTTTATACAAAGAGCATACTGTTCAGTACATTACTCTTTGTGAACCACCTATCATAGAGTAAATTTGGCAGTGGTGTACAGGCGTGATGTGCACTGCCAAGTAAACCAAGCAATTGTTATGAGACAAATTAAGTGCAATGTTGATGGTTATAAACATGACTTTCTGTTATCTTTAAGCTTGACTGGTTGGCACATTGTTGAAGTTGATGTTACTGGACCTACAAACCCAGAAACGAAGGACGCTTTTATCGTCTCTACGGTCAGGAGAAACCCAGCCCAGTCAGGGAAAGTGACTGGCAGTGCCACCCCTGCATCTTTCCTAAGTAGTGTTCTTAGTAAGTGAAAAAGATACCGGTAATAAACTCATCAAAAACAATTCTTGGACAAAAGTAGTATGTTTAAACAAATAAACCACAGAATGGTTTATACTGTTGTAATGTGCAATTATTATGCCACATTATTAAATCCTTTGAATGTTGGGAATGCATGAGTGAACACAGGGCAAGAAACAAAGGGTAGAATCAAGAAAAGCAAATTATGCTTTTGTACTGTCATTTATTTGCACACTTAAGTTGACAATGTCATTGTGAAAACCTTGGGGTTTCAGCCCTTACCTGATCCAGGGTTTTAAAATCGTAACTTCATCACCTTCACAAGATTTTTTCTGGCTTATGAGCTACAGTGCCAAAAAAATGCACTTTACAGCAATCCTTTGGTTTTTGTATAATAATAACTGTTCTTTTTTCATCACAGGAGCGAAGGAAAGGGGAGGTGGAGTCCATCTTTGTTGACAAACTGAAAGCAAACTTTGTTTAAGTTTTGAAAGTCAAACTTTCAACAAGATTATTGAACTCATAGTGCCTGAGCTTGTGATGCGCCTTGTCATTAACTGTACCGGTAATCTAAATCATTTAAACAACTTGGATTACTTCAGAGCTGGGCTGTGGTTATTTTATAATTGAACCTTTGAATTTATAAAAACGAAATTTTCAAGAGATTACATCTGGGAGGATTTGGAAGGATTCTGGGTGTTAGGATTCTGTGTGACAGTCATGCCTCACTGAATTGCTAATTAGTTTACCTACTGGATTGGCTGCATATTCTGACTGAATTTGGAAGGATTCTGTAGTACCATTAAAACAGAAGGAATCATTTGGTTTGCCTTGAAACTTCATAACCATGTCTATTTCATATAAGACTTGAGGCTTTGCATGGTGGCGGTCAATATAGATGGCTATGCAGGTACACCATGTAATAATAATTTCTTGTTCTCGACGTTTCGCCTAGTATACTCTAGTCATCATCAGGAGACTAGAGTATACTAGTCGAAACGTCGAGAACAAGAAATTATTATTACATGTCTATTTCATTATTTATAAATCATGGCTCCGAAGCATTCCAGGAACTCATGGACAAACTTAGTTTTATAATCAGCAGGCAATTCATTTTATAAAGACTGTACTGAAATCAACAGCTGTATTACAGACAACTGCTGACAGCATTCAGTCATTACCAGAAATAACCCCAACTCAAAAGTTTCAGAAGCAACGTGCTGTTTTAACCTTGCTCCTGTACAGAATATCTCAACAAAACCTGCTGTATATCACATTTTGCATGCTCCCTTGCAAGTGTTGTTAGTTTCCTGAGGGAGGCAGCAACATGCTGGCAAAAGAGGTCTTCACCATCTGGTGGTTTTCGGTCGGGTGTGGCAAGGGTGTTGCACAGTGCCTCTTGAGTCATAGCTTTTTGGGAATTTGCATAAGTTGAGGTAACATTCCTTCTAGGAGGTGGTGACGGCTGAGTAGGGGCAAGCTCGCTGATTTCATCGAGGACTTCTTCATCTGGAATTTTTCTGAGTGAAACTGGGTGACTCTGAAAATAAAAAGACCCGCTTTTTGGTGAATTTAGAAGTGGATACTTACTAAATACTGGTAGCCTCAACTTTGCATTCCTGCAAAGCCGATGGTGCTCAAGTATGCCTAATCCTTTCAACACTATTGGCGACTAAAGTCGACCCAAAAGATAGGCATGGATACCAGTCAATGTTGCTTGCAATGTACACAAATAGCTGGTTCCCTCTAGCCTATTCTTAAAACAATTTGGTAATGAAAGGGTTAACGGGCAATTCCAGTCCCGATAACATTTGATCTAGAAAGGATAATTTAGAAATATAAATATGCTATAGTATAATATTCTTTGTTATCGAAAATGAAATGTGCTTTCAATGTATTCACGATTTCTAGCCACTCGGTAGTACACTATGCGCATCCATGTTATTTGAAATAACCGTCGGGAAATCGTGACGTTGTGGTTGAATGTGTATCCTAGGCGCACAGTGTGCAGGTATTTTGTCCCTAGTCCTGGTGTAAATAAAATCATAGGTTTTGGTGTGGAAACGTAAAAAATCCCAGTACAAACATTGGAAATAATTATACAACCCGTGCACAGCTAGTTTGCTGGAGATAGCTACATGCAGCACTGCTGGCCGGTGGTCGAGGTACAGCCGCTATGTTACAATATCCCGGATGTACAGAGATTTTAGAAGATGATGGTGGCATGCGTAATGGCAGGTGTATTGTGACAAAATCTTTTTATGCAATTTCCTAATCCGAATTTTTAAAAATAATTCTCTAGTCACCATGTCTAAACATAAATGGCTGGTGGATTTGTTATTATTTCCTTTAGCAAACAGAGAGCCACTTGCAGGCATCCCAATCTAACTGTGTATTGTGCCTGAGGGTCTAATCCTGAGATACATGGTCCATAAAGCTGTCTTTTTCACAAGTTGCCTATCTCCACTAGGTCCAATCTCATGGCGCTTCTTAAGTACAGTCTTTCATTAAACAATGCAAACCATCATTTATGCACTCTTTTCCCAGTGAAATACACTTATGCTGAAGCAGAAAAATGTTGCTTACGATGAAATTGAAAGGGTAGAAGTGGTTTATGTGTTTGAATACTTATAGTTGAACACTCTTGACTATTATGAGTAATTGGTGCGTGTGCACTTTATTACACATACCTCAACCTCTAGGAATTTTGTTGTTGGCATTTCTGTGACATATGGTGTCAAAAACATCATTCTCTGCAGTGCCCATTCAGCTCGTTTTGCAGTACCCTTTCTAGCGATTCCGCTTGGTCCTCTCTGCCTCTTCTTAGCTTTAGTGAAAATGTTTCTTAATGATCTTAGTTTGTTCCTAACCCAGTCATCTGAAGAAAGAACAAAAATTAATTATTCACTTTTTTTTTTAAATTAGGAGAAATGTTTAACTAGTGTGCCAAAAGCCTCTTCAAAATTCATAACTGTTTTCCAAGAGATTACATCTGGGAGGATTTGGAGGGATAGTAGTTCAATGAATTTTTAAAAGATTCTGAGTATTAGGATTCTGTGTGACAGTCATGCCTCACTGAATTACTTTACCTACTGGATTGGCCGCATAGTCTGACTGAATTTGGAAGGATTCTGTAGTACCATTAAAACAGAAGGAATCATTTGGTTTGCCTTGAAACTTTATAACCGTGTCTATTTCATTTTTTATAAATCATGGCTCCGAACGGACCATGGAGCATTCCAGGAACTCATGGACAAACTTAGTTTTATAATTAGCAGGCAATTCATTTTATAAATACTGTACTGACATCAACAGCTGTATTACAGACAACTGCTGACAGCATTCAGTCATTAACAGAAATAACCCCAACTCAAAAGTTTCAGAGGCAACATGCTGTTTAAACTAGTTTGCCAAAAACCTCTTAAAAATTCATAATTGTTTTTTCTAATTTGTGAGCATTCATAACTATTGTCGACTGGAATAAGATAAGATAAGATCATGCAAAAGGCCTACGCACTTCTGCTTTGGGTGTAATTTACATAAACTTGAAACTGTTTGTGTATCTGCATGCCCATATCCATCCCAGGGATCTGATTATGTACCAGAACAGGCGATCGCAAAATAATAACATGCGGACGACAGAGGGCGCACTTTAGGTTAAAAATGTGCTGCTTTGACCTTATCTCGCGCGCATGCATGGCCAGACCAGACGCGGAGCTCATCAGTACAGTACGTGCAAAGACGAAAGGGGTAAAAATTCTCTCAGAAAAGCTCCGATTGCTTGGCGTATATTTATTCCGGGCAACGCCTGGTACAATGCTAGGACTAGCGTACTCTGAACAAGTTTGACCATCCTCCATAACCATGGTTTGACTAAAGTCACTAGCCATAGTTTCCCACGCAAGGCCAAGAAGGCAAGGGCAGCCCCTAGCCCGCGGCAACGTAAACATTAAATCATCCCGGTGGGCGACCTTGAAGCGATTCTAACCTAAGTTGTTTTGTAATTTGTTGTAGGCCTAGGCTTATTTGTAAGTAGTATAGGCCTGGGAGGTGGCTAGAACAAAAATAATTTTATCTCCACACGGACTCACAGTCCACGTACGTCCACATGAACAAAAGTAACCCGAAGCCGCCCGGCCGTATTACGCACCTGTCATCCTTACAGATTCGGCGATTTCAGCGATCGCCGCCGCCTTCTTTGGCCTGTTTTTATAATCAGCCGATCGCGCGTTGTAAAGACACTCATGTTTTTGCCATATGTCAATTATTGCTTCTTCCCGTACGTAGTCTTCAACAATTGCATTTGAACTTGTAGATGTCGCCATCTTTGTCTCTTGATACCCAACCAACAGAGGGCGCTAAAAGAGATAAAGCCGCCCCCAGTCGCCCCACCGCCCCCCTCCACTTAACAAAAAGAAAAATAACAAAATGTCTCGGAAACTTTCCAGAGGTACAACATATCCTAATTGTGAATTATGAAACCCACCCTGGCTGTCCCGGCCGCGACTATTTTTACCGTACCACTAACGCGTCAGATCTGCCCGTTTAATTGGAACCGGGCGACTTGAATGGATACCAAAGCGCGCACCGCGCGCTTCAATTCGAATTCGCTGTGATCAGACTACTAGCAAAGAGCTATAGAGGCTAACTGAGTACGAGTAGAGCCTACGCTAGTATAAGTTGTCGTTAGACTCTCGTCTCTAGTAAAAGTTAGAGTTACCCTAACCCTAAACCAAACCTGAATTCAGTTCCAGGTAGACGTTCATTATAGAGCCATAGAGAAGATTGTATCTAATATTCCTTTGAACAACGACCCCGTTCAATTGCCTTCCTCGGATCCAAGACATGTTGTTTTACAGCTCAGCAAGTTTGACGAGGTTACCTGCGACGAACTCTCCAGAATCATATTGGCTGCCCCATCCAAGTCTTCTAATCTGGACACTATCCCCACGTGGCTCCTCAAACAGACAATAACCGTCCACTTACCTCTACTCACCAAAGTCATCAACGATACCCTCAGCGAAGGTACTGTTCTTTCTTCGTCTCGCGATGCTGCTGTTCTTCCACTTCTGAAGAAACCATCACTGGACCGCACGATATTAAAAAATTACCGTCCGGTCTCCAATTTGACATTCATGGGAAAAATCATTGAACGCCTCGTTCTTAAGAGACTCGAAGACCATCTTGCTCGGAACGATATCTTTGACCTCTACCAATCAGCATATAAAAAACAACATTCAACGGAAACAGCCCTACTCAAAGTACACGCAGACATACTCGGTCACCTCGACAAATCCCGCGCTGTTCTATTGGT
>JAVCKS010048773.1:1958-20831 GCA_032273685.1 Pteraster tesselatus
TCTTTTTATAACTTTGTTTTATTCATTGATCTTTTGGTACCATTTCAGAACTGGAAGTGTACTGTCCAGAGCCAAATTTCCAACATGGATGATCAATTGGTAATTCTTCCTTTGGCAAGAATTTGGAGTTTAACCACCACTTTCTCTTCCTTGTTAAATCTATAAGGAAAACTAATCAGGAAAGCGTTGCAGTCGATCTAAACTATTTTTAGTGACAGCTTTGAATCATTTACACTCATACAAAACTATTTTGTATCACCGATACCATCTTGTTTTACTCACTTGTTTGTGCGCAGCTGAAGCCTTGAAGTCTTAAATGGTTATTAAGGTAACATTTTTAAGGTGGTTTTATTTCTTAAAGAAAGAAGCTTGAAGTGAATTTAAAGTTTCTTCTCGTACTCATGATAATTAGTTTTTAGATAAATGAGGAAAGAAATATATTGAAAGCAGTGGTTAAAGTCCAAATTCTTACCCTCTTTTTATTTATTTATTATTTTGATTGGTCACTAAGTTCAGAAGGTGATGATGTCACACATAGCAACAAAGGTCACAAACAAAGTAATGTCACTATGTTTGCATTCATACTTGGTTTCCTTTTGTCTTCCTTTAATCAGAATAATTTGCTAAAGCAGTACCCTGACTCCTCGACAGGATACTTCAATACGAATAACATCAGGGAACCAGGTTCGGACAGGAGAAAACTGCAATTAAAGGACAGACCTGGAACCGTTACAAATTCGCTGGAGTACGGTCTGGGAAGAAAATGAGAAATATTTGATATTTAGCAATTTAATTCGAGGGTGAAGCAAGAGTATAGCGCTTTCTACTCTGATATCATTTATTTTGATTCAGCTAGTTGGCAAATTCAAAGAAAGTAATACGTACGTAGTTGTTTACGAACATTAGAAAGCGCTATTTACTGATATGTTGATTGTTGATTCATGTTTTAGCTGTCAAGCACAGAACAATAGTTGTCACGGTTGTAGACAGGGCTTCATTATTGTATTACACATGCACCTCATTGTACACAAGTGTACGTGTAGACAGACCATTGGCAGAGGGAGCCCTTGGGCAGTGGGTTGAATAGTATTAAAGACTCACAGGCAATCTGTGCGTACATAAATATTAGCCCTGTCTACAACCGCATGCAAACACACTTAAAGACATTAAGTCGTTTATCACATGTACCCAAAATTTATTTCTTTTTTTCTCATGATTTTTTTCTTTAAGTATAAATATTTAAACAAGTTGTTTGGGATTGTATTCTGCTTGTTATTATATTTTTGTTACGGATTAAATATAACAGTTTACTTAAACAGAAATTTGTCTGCATTCTGATTACCACCATTTACAACAAAAACTACCTCATTTTAAAGCTAGAAGTTTTGCCGGGTTTAAAATTATTATCTTTACTGAAGCTTTGGATTGAACAAAACAAACAGTTTTTGGCAATTTTGGGGTAGAAAGTGAATCTAAACTAGAGAGGGGGTTTAGATATATATATTTTGTTTAAATAATAACCGCATCATAATAATTGCATTGATAAACTTTTTAAAGAAAATCAAATTGTCAGTCCATTTCTGTGTAATCATAACTGTATTAATAGTACTTCATAATTCTTATAGGCTGAAAAACAAAATAGCTTTCATCTTTTCAGACCAAATGCAGAAATACTGTCTTTCAATAACACAAACTATCCTGTGAAGATTAAAACTTATACAAGCCAACTTTTCAAAATGTTCTTTCTAAGTCAATCAGCCATTTGGTTTTAGGCTTTATTGAAAGTTGAAATAAAACAGCTGCTGCTAGACCTTAAATGTATAATTTTTTAAGCTGATAAATTTGGCTTGTACTCTCCACAGAGTTATAAGAAATACCAACATATCAATTCAAATGAAGGTGGTTTAGGGGGTAAATGATTACAATTAATGCCTTGTCAGATTATTACTTGAACGAACAATGTCTAAAGCCAGTCAACTTTTGATACAAAGAAGCACTGTTAATAAAAACAAAAAAAGTTATACTATCTACCCATTTCTCTAGCACTGGCGAGTTTACTCGACAGCGCACTTAATTTGTCCCAAGACCATTGTCAAGTTTACTTGATAATGCACACCAAACCTGTACACCGCTGTCAAGTTTACCCTAAAAATGTAGTTGTAAAAATGTTGTTACTTCGGGAATAATACGGTTGCAAAAAGTACTCACTGTGTGATAAACATAGAATTTCGTAATGTTGTACAATTATTTTTTAAATATTTTTTTTATAGAAATTGGTACTGAAAGGGTAATAAAAATAATACGCATTTGGAATCCAAGAAGTTCTTAACTGAAAACTCGCTGTACCCTGAAATAGATAACTTTCCTTCATTGGAGGACTTAGCCAAGGACAAGACGTTCGTACAGTGATAACCATGTACCATATCTGTACATACACCGCAAGCGAATGTCACTACTATTCAATCACAAAGGTAGCCAAAAATATGGAGTCGGGTTGGGTGGGATGGGGTTGGGTGTGGTGGGGTTGGCTGGGGGTTGGCTGGGGGTCAGCTGGGGGTGAGGTGGAGTCGGGGGGGGGGGGGTGGACAGAAATGCCATTCCTTCCCAACTTTTACTCCTGCGTTCCCCCCATTTCCACCACTAAATACTGAGTATTTGCCTTACAAAGTCACCAACCTTTTAAATTTATTCATCACACAGTTCATTTACTAATACTTAACGGGACCAGTGAAACTTGTACGTGGTGCAAATCAGTCAAAAATCTATGAATAAAAATGCATCCGTGTACATCAGACGGAGACCCCAAAAAGGAGGATATACAGTATATAATAAATATTATTTTAGTGAGCACATTTTGGCTACCCAAAAATACACACCAATTCATGTTATGTTAATCAATTTGTGTCAGACACATACACCCATTCATGTTGTATTGTTGTTTGTGCGGAGAGTGCAAGTATAAATGTCGATTATGACTTTTTATTGATTTGTGACCAAACTTAATTTAATTTTCCAGTTCATAACGCTTATTTTGTGTGTGTACTGCTTTTAAACCTAAAGAATATAATAAAAGGCCTTTTTTCATCTTTTCTCATGGTCCAGCCATTGAAATATAACATTGCAACTTATTCCTCACTCTTATACAACTTATACATTTATATTTACCTAGTGTGAAATATACAGGATTTAATCAAACCATTGTTTCCGCACCCCATAGCTGCACTCCAAAGCCGCACCCTGTAACCTCACCCTCCTCTACACAAACAGACAGCCGAGCACCACATAATAAATGAGGTCCCTGAATGAATTTCACTACTTCGTCTACGCTTTTCTGTAAACCTTGCAGGCCTATGCAAAACTACAAATAAGCTTCTATTGGGCCTCCTGTGTGTGTAATGGTCCTTGAGTGTTATGCAGTACATGTAAACACAAAGCACATTGTTGGTTAGTTGAAACAGAATTATATTAAAATTAGTCAACATAGAAATAGTCCTTGCAAGTAATCGTTGGTTATAAAATGAAGTACCAGGCTTTAAACAACAATGCCAAATAATCTAAACGTGCCAGCACATCAAATACCACGCCCACTTAATTTATAAATAAATAAACACAAATATCTACCCAAAAAAATCAAGAAACCAAACCGCAGTACTACAGATATATTATGTATTTTCAATATTGGGAAAGGAATGGTGAAAGGAAGCACAATTATAGACACTGATGTGATTTTTATTTCTTAAAAAAACAAATTAGGAGTAAATTAGGTTGGAGGTGATTATATATGTACAAATTAGTACTTTCCATAGAAATATTTTGTCAACGACAACTTGCAATATTCGACAGTGACATACTGAAGCAGATTGGACCCCTGTTTTCAGCCTGATAAATAAGAGGGGGGGCTTATGGGTGTGCAAGGTGGTCAAATCTTGCAAGAGTTTAGTCCACCAAATCTGCGCAAATGTGTTGCAATCTGTGATGTCTCCACATTTTGAGAAAAAGTTTAGAAACCATTTTTTATGAATTGTTTTTTTGTGTGTGAAATATATTCCTTAACCATCCAACATTACCCCACCCCCCAAAAACAAATACCGTAATATATCTTCTGCAAACCCGATTTTCCCAAAACTTATTTTGCAAACTTGCTCATAATTTTAGATCTAGAGAGATCTAAAACGTAAACAGTCTCAGATAGAGCTCCTATTCAGTTTTAATTTGTTATAAAAACATGCATATCTGATTCTTCCACCACTTGGTGGGTTTGCCCGGATTGCATCACATAATGTTCCTCGATGGATTATCATGCAACTAAGCAAAAGCATGGAAAACAACATTTGTTTGTGGGCTATTTGTTAAATTCAAGGGAAGATAACGAGAAATTGTACATTATTTTGTTTTTGTGTGTGGAAATATTTCTTTTTTACACGCATGAAATTTAACAACTATGTAACACGGATATTAGTACTTAAAGGTTTTTCACAATTACTTGTGTGTCGTATCTTAACTGAACACAAATTCCTCAACACAAATTCCTCTTGAAGAAAGAAATAAAAACAAAATATGCAAAAAAAACCTAGTTATACAAATCACCAACACATAAAGTTTATAACACCAGTACATAATACAGTTAAAAAAACGACAACAACAACCACCAGAAATTGTAGGTCACCAACCAAATTGAAACTGCGGTACAAACATAAACGATAAAATAAAAACGAAAGCGACAAGAAAAGAAAAAAAATCTTCCTTACTCTTCCGGCAAAATAAATACGTATCGAAAAATATCAAGACTTTCAAAATACAAAATATGGACGCTACAAAATATACTCCCAACTGTACAAGTCTCAGTCATTCCTGGGAAACATCCATAATCGATCGATGCAGTTTGGAATATTTATATATAAAAAAAAGTTACATCATGCGTTGTTGCAACAAAATAATACATCGGTGTTTTATATATATATATAAATGAATGTTAAATATCATTACTGCATGATTTGTACATATGTGTCTTTCAACTTTGAGGAAGTCAATATTATTTTTACATTATTGACGTCCATTTATCATCTTTACGGACACATTCGATAACTTTATTGCAAGCAAAACAAAGCGTGTGCTATTTTTTGTTTATTAGTGTGGATCCTTCTTTACCTATATACAAAACAGTGAGCTGTACCGTACGTGGGAATGCATACAAAGAGTTTAATCATTGTCAAAAGGAACACTTGTGTGAGCTTAAAATTACAAAAATCAAACTTATTAGGTAAATGCATACGAGCACTGCCCTACATACAAAATATCATGCAGTCGTGTGGGGTGGGTAGTCAAATTTACTGTACATATTTTGAGTCTTTGGTTATTAAAAAATCATTAATATTAATAATAATGATATTAATAATAATTCACAAACACCCCCAAATCTATTTAATTTTTCGTCACGTGAAAAAATGTAAACACACATTTAGTTTAAAAAAAAAATAGTGCCCGGCTAAATAATTGTAACCCAGGAATTCTGCAACTGTTTGCCAACGATGAGAAACCGACCAACACTCCGAACGTCATACTTGTTCTGTTTGGAGACCGGTGTTTTTGCTGCCCTCTTGCGCTAAGAGACCCTCACTCTGCCTGGGTTGTTCGTCACCGCCGGACGGTTCGCGCCCGTCCGCCGGCTCAAGTTCGACCACCCACGTATCCGCCGGAAGTTTCGTCCGCACCCCGGGGACCTCCCCGGATGCTTCCCGGTTACTCAACAACAACGACGACGACCCATTGTCCTCCTTTATCTGCGCCGAGGTTATTGACTTGCTGGGCGACTGTCGCTGTCTTCTTCGAGTCCGTTTACGGTTCGGCGGCGAACTGCCGTCGCTGTCGCTCGAGCTATTGACAACACTCCCTCTGGAGGCCCTGCGATGTCCCGTCTGTGCCTTACCCGTCTGCAACGGTTTACCCGCCGTGCCGGCGTTCCCCGACCGTGGCCCCCTCCGAACCCTCTGATGGGGCCTACTCGCATCCAGAGGGTCCAAATCCCGCGGTTTCGGCCGGACTGCGTCGTCCAGTAATCTATTCGTGTCGCCCGTTGACGACTCGCTACTTTTCCTCGGCCATTGCTGTAGCGGTACCTCCTCGGGTTTATTGTTGGCATCCGCCTCGACGCCTCTACCCGCGCTGTCCGCATTCGTCCTGGGATCAGGGTGCGTACTCCCCGTCGCAACGTTCAACCGTTTGGCAGCGTCTACACTGCGTGGGCCGGTCATGTCCGTGTCGCTGTCCGATTTCGTCCTGGATGAGTTATTGGTGGATATCGAATTGCGTGGACTATCCCGTTGATGGTTGGTCAGCTCCCCCGAGTCTTGATTCAGTGATGATATTGACCAGTCATTGTCCGATGGCAGTTGGATTTGTGGTACTAGACACGTGAGTGGCTGATGTTTACGCCCAGCCGTTGGTGTACTGACCTGTGGGGGCTGCACTACTCCTGGTAAAGACATCAGTCACAAAAGTCAAATAATCGTAAATACCATGCACCCTATCAAATAACAGCCATCTCGTCAGGCAGATATTTGTCATAGTGAGTCTCATAAGAGTTTAAAAAAAAACAAAAAAACGTCTAATTTAGTCAAGTTATATTGCTCAAATTAGTGTAACTGGACAAAATATATGCTTCTATTCTGCGTTGACTGCGATACATGTTCTGCTTGGTCCCCCCTCCCCCTCCAGTTTGACTTATAAAACTACAATAAAGCTACACCAACTGTATATTTATTTCAGAGTAAAGTGTGCATAGCGGACCGACTCCATTAGACACAACACTGAATAGATTACCTTCATTGTCTGGTTGATTTTGTGCGACGTCCACTTGTAGTTGGCAGTTATCTGGCGCGGAATGAACCCTCCCTACCGCCAACTTGTACGGAGATAGCTGTAAGGAGGAGGGCGGAGCTAAGGACTTACACCCCCCAGAATCCCTCTCCATCTGTCAGTTAGGAACATCCCAAAAAATAATGAGTTCATAATTGTGACTTACAAAAATGTGCATTGAAAACCCTGGCTGGAGTGTGACAAAAAAAACCAAAGAACCTATTTTTCAAAATGTCATATTCCAAACCCTGAAAAAAAAAAACACCTCAATGGCTGAAAAGCTTTTGGATGTCTCAATTGTTTGGATTGTTGAAAAGAAGCTTCTCCTATACAGCCAAGGCTTACAAGCAGACATGGATGAAGTAGAGACAATACGTGCAATTTGGTCCCTCTCTCATGCAATTCCGTCTGCAGAGCCACAACTATTTATACACACGTTTACACATTAGTTCGTAATCACAACAGAACGATCCAATAATTAGATGTCCATTTTCAAAGGAAATCACTTGATTTCATCTGTTTTTTATAGTTTCTCGGCTGTATAAAAAAAAAAAAAAAAATTATTTTTTTGCTCCATCTTCGTTCACAACTTATTCCGTCTTTTTTAATTATTACTTTGATAATTGCTTGCAAATTCATGGTACGTTTGGGTGAGGGTTGCCACAGAAAAGCGTGACAGCCATTGCTTAATGTCAAAACAAAATATCATGCATTCCAAAACAAATCATGTACGCATTAGAAGAAACAAATGAAATGTGAATGTTGTTTAATACGTCATTACTTCTTTAATACATTTTTCTTCTAATAAACACACTAAACAAGATTATAAATGCAATATTTGAAACTTTTAAGAAGATACAAAATGCGAATGCAAATGGTCCGGTATTTTTTCCAGTGTTATTATATATGTAAATGCGCTCGTAAAATACAGTCTGTTTTTTTTATTTTTACATTCACATTTTTGTTTTGAAAAATTTAAATATTGCATTTCCAATTTTGTTCAGTAAAACAACGAATAGTATTGAGATAAAGGAATAGGATTACAGATTTGAATATAGGATTGAGGAAATATATTGATTGTATGAAGCAAAGGAAACTTTGCTTGATTGCACATCAATCATGTTTTTGATAAAAACGTCACGCTTCTTTTTAAAAAGGAAACTGTGTTCCATGCAAACTGGTGAGGCGATGGCACATTTTATGTTGTTAGTTGTTGATGAAACTAGTGAACTGTTAGAACACCTGTAATTTGAAGGTCAAAGGTTAAATGTATGGATATAGACCAGCGAACGTTCAACGTGTTCACGAACTCGTTGACGACGTTTCGGAGAATACTCCATCATGGAGGTTGATCCCATGCATAGAAGATTGTAGTCAAAGAAAATCATGCAAGTTTAATATTACGATGAGAAAAATATACAATCATTCAATACTAGCTATTAATACAAGACTATCATGGATGTATAAAGTTGGGGTCAATGTCATTCTTTTGAATCAGACTTGTTCCAGCATGCATTTTACAGCGATAAAATATCATGCATAAATGACCACGCACTTCTTTCCGTGGATGTGCGAAGTGTGAAACAGGTATTACCGTGTGTTTATCCTGTTTGGGATTGGACGACAAACTAAGTTCTATATCGGTGGAATGCAGCGGCTGGGTAGAACAAAAACGGTGGGGAAAATGAAGGGAAAATAGCACACAATTTGGTGGTGAAACGTACATACTTATGGGGGGAAAAGGGAGGAAAACCATTTCAAACATTTGGGGCCAGAACTTCAGCTTGGTGACAAAAGGTAAGTGCACATTGCGACCGAGGGTTTGAAGGTTACAGTTGACTAAGAGTGACCTTTCCAAAGTAATAAAACATTATAATTTGATCTCTATATAAATATACAAGATAAAATCCGCACTTATTTGATAAGTTTATCAATGGAGTACAAACATTGGAAGTGTTTTTTAAGTGTTTGGAAGTACCCCTTTATCAACGTTTACAAGTTTAAAGGTCACATTTACAAATGACAAATGTAATGTACATGTCTAATACTTTATGGTACTGTTGTAAATAAGATTACTTAAACTCTATCCGATTTTTCAAATTAAATATGTTCACTAATAAATACACAGGCACAAAGCATTCATGGTAAATATAAATGGATAGGTGCAGAGACTTTTTATTCATTTGTCCCTCTGCACCATCTTGTGGGACAGTACATTGTTTCTGGTGCATACGGCCTACCTGTGTAGCTAAAAAAAACAGATGACTGCCCCACAAGATAGCCACTACTAGATAGGGCCTAGGCCTATAATAATGAAGCATATGAGGTATCCCCCCCTAGAAAGTACACATAATTCGACGGTAAATAAATTATGTTTACTTATCAATACAGATGGACAGTAATTATTACTTTTCGGAGATATCGGTAGTGCCTGAGTAAACATCTCAGGTGATGCACCAATAGTGCCAACTCTCAGGATTTTTTTTTCACCTTTCGAGACAGTTGGCAACTACGGGTGCCAGTATATCCACCCCATAACACTATGAGAAACTAACAATGTAAATAGGACACAGACCATTGTTGTGTGAAAATAGTGGACATTGTTACGATGGGCCCAATTTCCATTGTTAGTTTCTAATTCTCATACAACTGTACCTGGTTTTTACCTCTCTCTCTCCCTATGCAAACTGAACAAACTATTGGTGCGACAACAGTGCACATTGTGAGCAATAGAACAAGTCGCTTAGAGTGACGGTTTGAAAAAAAGAAAGAAAGAAAATGTAAGTACCTTAAGCAGTGGCGTGAAGGGTGCCTCAGGATCCTAGACAAAGGCACAACAAAACAGCAGAACAAGAGGAGGAGGAGCAAGTGGGGAGGGGGGAGATAAGAAGAGAATAGAACAAAACAAGAAACATAGTAAACCGTCTAGTTCTGGGTTCGATCACACTTGTGGGAACGCTTTATGCGTTGACAGTAAGTTTTGATTAGAGTTTGGAAGATCAAGGTTAAGAGTTAACCCTTTCAATACCATTGGCGACTAAAGTCGACAAAAAGAATAGACATGAATACCAGGCAATGTTGCTTGCATTTTACACAAATAGCTGCTTCTCACTAGGCTTGTTCTTAAAACAATATGATAGTGGAAGGGTTAAAGGTTAAAGATCAAGGTCGCAAATTCAGGCGTACGCTTTAAACTTAGTGTCTTTTTGTAGCTTTACGAGCTACCTTTACCAAATATGGGACGTGCTCTGCAGAAATAAGTCACTTATCGGGGAAACCACTGTTTGGGATATGTTATACAAGTTAACTAAGGATTTACAAACGTTATAACCCAGTAGTTCTCTTTGTGTATACCAAACCGCGTTCAAATTATAGACACTGTATAGGTACTTTTAAAAATCAAAGTGATGGTCGCGTGACGTAAATCATAAGAATCCACATGACATATCGTAACATATTGTAACATGCTCTTCGGGTGACCCATGGAATAATGCACACCCAGACAGCACTGCTTGCATCTAATACTACCATAAAGCATATTATTACACATGCACTACCGGTATGTGGTATATAGAAATGAATACATGGACACAAGCAGAACATGGACGGGTGAAAGACTGACATTGTGCAGCATACAAGAGATGGATAATAACCAGATGAAGGCTATAAGATTACGTCATTTTTCTTTAACTAAACAATTTCACTTCTTTCGTTTTTTGTGCTTTCATGCTCTATGTAGGTAACTATTAGGTGATTCTATATATTGTATACAAATTCTAGGGTTTCTATGACAAAGTAATTAGGAAGCAGCCAGTAGATCAGTGTTCCTCCAATTAGTTCTCCCCAAGAACACCCAGCCGAGGGCCCAATCGTTCTCCTACTGCGCCACATAATATTGGTGTTGCGACGTGCCAGATATTTGGCTATCCCGGGCAGGCCCTGGCCCGCCTAATGGGGATCGGTGTAGTAGATCCTGTGTACAGTTCCACTGGTGACCCGTTCAATTATGGCTATTTTATATGAGCCCAGATGCAAGGTGAGCGCCCAGAGCCCCCTACCTTTGTGTGGTTCTTGGTTACGGGGTTATTGAAATATGAATATTCCAGTTAAAAAGAATGATGCATTTAAATAATTATGATAATATGACGATGAAATGGACACAGCCCCACAGAATGGAACACATATTGAAATGTTAGTGTTAGTTGTTAATAATACCAAATGGGATTTTCAAGCACTGGAGCATCTATTAAATAGGTCATGTATACACTTTCATTCCAAGTGAATGTTCCCCTTTCAGGTTGAGATGCCTGCACCGGAAAACAGAAAGTCTTGGGTTTAAATATAAATTCGAAAATTAATAGTATATTAGTAACCCATGGAGACAGTGCATTACCTTTTATCGGGAGGGTCCACCCTAAATTTCACTGATTCCTAATTAAGCACACTATTCATAGTCTATTCTTGGTTTGAGTAATTAGGAAAGAATTTGATGTACAAACAGAACTCATGAAACAAAATGGAGCGACCATTAGTAGTGCAGTATCATATAGTGGTATTTACGATCAACTTTCCTTTAGGAGTCAAACAACCAAATCCCCAAGATTTGTCAGTAGATTAAACAATGCTATGGTAAAATTAAATACATTGCATGTTAGTAAATAGCCTTCTTTTACACCAAAGCATTTGACATTTTGTTCAACATTTGTATATCAATGGCTGTGGTGTGTTAGAAAGTAACTTGTTTATTAGTATGCAGAGTTGGTAATGTCTACTGCTGAAGTCACCTGGCACTAGGGTCAGGGTAAAACCAGTCCCGCACACTGTTAGCGAGGGGTGAGCTCTGCTAAACAGTCGCTGGTACTTTGCGCTCTAGACTGGACCAATTCATCAGCACCCTGCCAACTGGCAGGTACCATTTTTTTGGGGGGACGAGGTAATGTGACATGTTTTTTTTTCACGTTTGCTTTTTACACAAGCAGGAGATGTGGGAGGGAAGGTAGTGACTGACGAACCCAATTCACATCCTATGACATCATCGGGAATCACATCCCTAATCCCATGATGGTGAAGTCGCTCCCCTCCCTCCTCGACCCCCTATTCATATAGCCGACGTCACAATGAAAAAGGCCTTATAAAACTGCGACGAGACAACTCACATTTTCGTCCGAGGTCTGGGCGGGGTCGTCGTCGTCGCCGCCCATCGCCAGTCTCTCGGCCTCAGCTCGTTGTTTGGCCTCAGCCTGGCGGAACTCCTCCTCCAGCACCAGCCGATCGTCCTCGTCGTCCTGCTCCATCTTGTGGGACTCCTCCAGGTGCTTCATCAGGACGGCCACGACCACGTTGACGAGGACAAACTGAGCCATGAGCACAAAGCAGACGAAGTAGATGGGGGCGAGCACGATGCTGGCGCAGCAGTTGAACTTGCAGTCGGACTCGCGGTTGCACTTGTCTCTCAGCGTATCCTGGGAATACACGGTGTGCATGGCAGCACAGGGGGGGGGGAGGGTCGTGAGGTGGGAGGGAGGGAGGCGGAGGGAGGGAGGCAGAGGGAGGGGGAGGGGGTAGGGTGGGAAACAAGCCACACGGTAAAAAAATTATGAGAATTCGGTTGTCGTTGGAATAGGGTAAGTATTAAAAGTACATTCTTTGCTCACTTTGCGAGAATGTGATTCCATTACAATTTGTCTATCTGAAAATATCAAGGAAACGCAAAACTAAGGAGAAATCAATACTTCTCGGCTTCAACATAAACACTACCTTCATAATGCCATTCCAGTTATCTGCAGTTGCTATTCTGAAGAGTGTCAGGAACGCGATGAAGAAGTCCTTGAATGATGCATGGCGGCCCAGGCCCTCACAGGGATTATCCTCAGTACAATCTGCGAAAGGAAAGATACAGGGAGGGGGGGGGGGGGACCTAACATTGATGAGCAAAGTGACTAAATATTTTGCGGATCACTGTGAACAGGGAAATCAGATGTTTGTTATTCATTTGGTGTTCTTGTGGAAAAGGTGGATGATGCAGTTACTGCCTTCTGCTAGGGTCTAGAAAAGGTGGTTGACGCTGTTACCCCAAATTCAAATGGTGTCACCTTCTGGACACATACCCAAGTGGGGCGAACGTGAGGTAGGTACCACTACACCACCAACTGACCATATAAAAAAAAGGGGAAATCATTATTTCCAATCATTGATGATGTACTACTGAACATTGGAGCATGGTAAACATTATTCAACCTTCACCAGTTAGGGTAGGAATCAACACACCCTGCTTCGGATTCAACTGCTTTTAACGAGAGCCCAGCAAGCAGGGGCGCCCATCAACTCGACTGAACCAAACTTGTACAGTTAGTGGGTGTGGTGACTTACCTAAACGACCAAACAACTCCACTCCCAGGGCAGCAAATATGAAGAAGAGCAGAAAGAATAGGAGGCCAAGGTTGCCAACCTTAAGAGGACAACATTTAAGAGGGATTAGTAGACGTCCAGAGGATTAGGAAAATCAATAGGATTAAAAGATTCAAGATATTTAAGAATTAAACTATTTAAGGATTAAACTATTTAAGAATTCAAATATTTAAGAATTCAAATATTCAAGAATTCAAATATTCAAGCATTAAGATATCTAGGGGAAAGATATTAAACAATAAAGATACATGTATTTAGGGATTACTATAATCAACAATTGAGAGTACAATATTCAAGGAAAATCTTCAAGGATTAAGATATCAAATAACCATGATATTAAAGGATTAAGATATTCAAGGACAATGATAATCAACAACGAAGGATCAACAACAATTACCTGGGGTAAAGCCTGGGATATTGTATCCAACAAACAACGGATACCCGACGCTAACCGTAACAACTTGAGAACTGCAGGCACCACGTACGTGCATAGGAGGAGGGGGAGGAGGAATTAGGTAGACAATGGGGCGGGGAGGAACGTAAAATGTGCAGAAAAGGGGAAAACAAACAGAGCAACCAATCATATCATGCAACAGGGAAATGGTCACCATGACATTACACTAACAATAATCATCTCAAAGCCAAATGTAAATAAAATTTCTTGAGTTAAAACTCAGGTATTTTTTTCATTTAATACATTTCTTAGTAAAGTAGTTGTATGGAAAATAAACAGTATTAAATTTAGCTCATGCATGGGTGGGGAAGTAATAATAATGCAAAGGGGATTTTGAAATTGTTTACTACTTGCTGGCTTTGAGATTTGTTCTATTTATTTAGCCATATCACTTAACTATAAGATGACACAATGAAGATGTATATTTCAGACAGTAATAATTTACATTAAAACACTTGCAGTGGCAAAGTGTGACATGACGACTGGTTCTAAACACTCTTCCAACATGGCTGCCTTTTTATCGCACAACATGACAGGACAATGGATCGTCTGATATAACAAAATATTGCCATGACAACAGATTCCAAAGACTCTTCCAATATGGCTGCCTTTTTATTGCACATTAAGAACCAATCACGCTGTCATATTGGCGTGACTACTGGTTCAAAACAATGAATGTAACATAACATCATCTGATCACTTTTGTACACCACAACAAAATCATGCAACCAAAAACAAACAGTGTGATATGTCCAGGATATGAAAGTTTCTTTGGGATCAAAACAACACCAAACATGCAATACAACCAGAAATGTACTGAGAATGAACATTGAGCCGTTTGATTTAAAAAAAATTGTTCCTTTATTTTAATAAATAAGTCAGGCAATTGGGAGTTTGCATTAGCACTTTGCTAAAAACCCTGCTAAAAATACAACCCCACCCCCCTCCCCACTCAAAATACAATGGAACATGCATGAAGTGAAACATTGAACATGACAGTACACAGCTTTGTAGCTTCATGCATAATTCATAAGCTGGCGACAACAGGAGACAGATGGCGGGTCGGTGGAACATGACTGCATTGGAGCAGGGTACCAACACTGTATTACCTGTGGGATTGCACCCATGAGAACGGCTAGAAGCTCACGGAGGCCTTTCATTGTCTTCATTATTTTCAGTACTGTGTTCGTACATATTGAGCAGTGGGAGAGGTCAAGGGTCACATGTTACCATAGCAACTGATACAATTGGTTGGTTAAATTTGATGCATTGCTAGTACATCTTTGGAGCACGAGTGTTCTGGTTTTATTGCTAATTGCTTCAATGCTAATGAATGGTAGTAAACATATGGCAATAGAATAAAAATAACTATTTGAAATCCTGGGTCTGCAGGAAAATGTCAATCCGTCTGTACCGTCCGTCTATATAGTCGTCAGTCTGTTTGCCATCCGTCAGTCCATTCAACTGCATGCTTGCCTGCCTGTCCACCCTAAAAATGTGTGTGCCAATTATACTACTTCGTAATGGCCCAACTCAATGCATCTTTCCCATTAATTTTTTACAGTAATATGAGCCACAGGAGTTCATAACCATTTCAGAACTATTGATGTAAATTTCCACATGAGAAATTGGACTGTCTTTGTAGCCAATATTATCAGCAGAAAATATGGTAACGACCCCAAAATACTACGATGGTTCCTACTGGTGTACCTCTGGCAATCCTGAGAACTCTCATTATTCGGATGATTGTTGGATTGATAGGAATAATATCAGTTTGTAGCTCCTCTAGGAAGATGCCGATAATGGAGAGAATCACAATGAACATGTCCAACTTGTTCCATCTGTAAACAGACAAGCAGTCACCGCCATATTGGAGCTTGCCTTTCCTGAGAGCACTGTTAAGTTATCTCGACTTTGCACTTGCCTAGTCCTAGAACCATTGGCGAGTACACTCGACAGCATGTTTAGCTTGTCCTAGAACCATTGGCGAGTACACTCGTCAGCATGCTTGCCTTGTCCTAGAACCATTGGTGGGTTTACTTGACAATTCGCTTGCCTTGTCTTAGAACTATTTGCCAGCATTCTCGACAGCATATTGATAATGATGAACAAAGATTAACAATGTTTCTGAATACAAAATAGGAACATGTTCGTGTAAATGAAGCTAAAAATCAAAATTAGTTTTTTCATAGATTCTTCACCTTTTCCATGGGTCGGCCAATAACTGACAATCAAGAATCACTAATTTTTGTTAAAATGACAAAATGTAATAATATCTCCATACCTGTCCTTTGCGTATCGCATAAAGCCTAGAGCAACGATCTTTAATAACGCTTCTACACAGAAAACCACGGTGAAAACATAGTTGAAGTATTGTAAAACCTCCTCAAGGGTCTGTGGATGGTGACAAGAGAATACAAAATATAAATAACATTTCAAGTTGAGATCAAATGTCCAAGTCTGTCTGCCGAGCCTAGTACTGGCTCATCGGACTGGTGCCTAAACTCCAGGGGTTTCTGTAAACATGAAGCCCCCTGGCCTGCTAGACTCACTAACAGTCTGCCAGTACCCATTTATACACCTAAGTTGAAAGAGGCACTTGAGGGTAAAGTGTCTTGCCCAAGAACACAACACAGCGACCATTTCTGCTATACAGGTGCTCTATATAGGTAATACCATGTACACATATCTACCTGTGACATCCCATAATGCTCCAACGCCATGGACACGATGTTAATAAAGATAATGGCAGCTACAGCAAGATCAAAGTATTTATTGATGACAAAATTATGAACAACAAGTCTGGACTTGGAGTAAGTTGCATAGTACGGCTGTTCTCTCGCTCCTGATTGGTCGATAAAGAGGAAGGCAAAGAAAGAAAAAAACACATGATTTTAAATTATATCAGTTTCTTTTTGAATCCATGAAATTATGTCTCTGACCTACATATACTCGGCAAACCTGTGTGTAAAGTCAATGTATGCTTAGTGATTTGAGTATCTTTCAGTTACCAAACACACAGTGTCGAGGACTCAGGTCCATGAGTACCTGCCCTCTACATGCAGAAACACCACAGGCCCGAGCAACAGGCTCGAGCCGGAGCCTAGAAGTACTGTGCTGCCAAAATGT
The DNA here is from genome assembly GCA_032273685.1 of Pteraster tesselatus. NCBI lineage: Eukaryota > Metazoa > Echinodermata > Asteroidea > Velatida > Pterasteridae > Pteraster > Pteraster tesselatus. The sequence continues at coordinate 18,805 of JAVCKS010048773.1, forward strand.
TGTTTTTGAATTGGATCACTGAGCTAAGCATACACTTGCTTTTTTTTGTCATGGGTATCAATGAAAAGTGATTAAACCCTCTTTATTAACATAAATATCCCAAAGCATATTTATCTAAAATACAAAATATATACGGGATATTAAACTTGTAGGCTGTGATACAAAAGGCCAAAAAGCTGGACTAAAATCTACACTATGTGTGTCATTGCTGAATGTGCAGTGTAGAATGTGCAGCTAAATTGTTAAAGCTTCTCAACTAGGAGTTCAATGCTGTGAAAATAACAACCCTACTATTAATGTGCTATAAAGTACTAATGCTGGTAGGCAGCGTGACAAGGTCGACTGAAATACAAAGGGAAATGTACGATCATCTACAAATTATTGGACAGCCCACCCCCCCCCCCCACCCTAATCACTTGTCACTTTATTCAAGTCAATTCCCCCTGATACCGTAACTAGTTGTACTTGATTCACATCAACTTAAAATAAATCCAAGAGTTTTGCTTTGTTGGACAGCTTTTCATCTTAAACTTTATGTGTTTTCGAAACTTTAAAAGTGGGCATAGGTCGGTGGCTATGCACTGGCCACCTTTGTCATTATGTATTTTTTGTAAAATTTACAAAACATGTGCAGGAATAAGAAAAACCCGCAATACAACTGTGGGTTGTCCAATAACTTTATCCGTAGTTGTATATTGTGTTTATTAAAAAGTGGTTATTATTAGCAAATTATTTGACACAAATTGGGCTCGTGCGTTTAATGACTGTGTGAACTTAAACCACCATCAAAAGAAACGGGTTGGCCCTTACAAATTACAGGTTACACCACAGCCCGCAAAGGCTGCACTGAAACGGGAAGTTTGCGGTATCACAGGACCAACAATTCAGTTGAATAGCGATGTTTTTTTTTCTCCCTTCTCTCCGGTCGAACAGTCATTAATAAACACAAACTAATTTGTGACAAAATGTGTTCTCTTGTAAGTTATGCCCTGTACATTGAACACTAATACACCATTGGTTACATGTTCTCTGTGAAACCCATGTTCTCTATTGTACTGAAGCCCCGACAATACTTAGACCCATTACAACATTAATGTTAAAGTTGTAATCACATTGCCGCCTAGGGAAACTCATCAAGACATTGTCAAGATTAACAAGACAATAAACATATTACATCATGCTTTTTGGAGTTTAAATCAAAGAAACTCCAATGTTTTTTTATTTTATCCTCTGGGAGAAACACTGATATTCAAGATTGCTACTCAATTTTGTATCCACATTTTAGCTTCCTTTTGTATTTTGATGTTTTGTTTAAATTGGTGAGTTTCCACGCATTATTCTTTTCGCCTTGCTGATTTTACATCTCTTCTTTTTCAATTTGTTTAGTTCAATAAAAAACGTTTTTTTCATCTAATCGATCCTCATCAGTTCAATCCAGAAAGGTTTTGGATTCGTGCATCATTTTGAGGAATAGATGTTGCTGATGAAACCCAATGGAACTTGTGTGTGTGTGTGTGTGTGTGTGTGTTTGTAAGTGTGTTAATATGGATGAATACAGGGATTATTAATGGTGGGTGATGTGTTTAGGAATTAAGACAGTTTATATGAAAACAATAAAAATGAAAAGAATAGGAATAAAGACAATATGAATAAAGACAATAGGAATAGGAATAAAGACAATAGGTATAGGAATAAAGACAATAGGTATAGGAATAAAGACAATAGGAATAGGAATAAAGACAATAAACATTATGACAGGACAGGACAGGGGTTAAGACAGCATGAATTAAGACATGATTTAAGATAATTGTAATTAGACAATAGGAATGATGACAATATGAATTATGACAAAAGGACTCAAGACAATTGCAATTTCAGAGAATATAAATTCAAACAATTGGAAATTAGACAATTGGAATTCAGACAATAGTAGATTAGACAATTGAAACTCAGACAACAGCAATTCAGACAATAGAGATTAAAGACAATGGGAGTTAGGACAATGGGAGTTAAGACAATGGGAGTTA
>JAVCKS010048785.1:0-10275 GCA_032273685.1 Pteraster tesselatus
ACCACTGAATGTTCCCTATGTGAGGTGTGTGCCACTGATACTAAAGTGAGTGCCAATAAATATTATTATTATTATTAACGTACACGTACACTGCAAACAAACGGAACAAACAACATAAAGTTCGAATCAAGTTCCAGCTGCTTCATTTATCTGAAGCCAGTAATTAACGTTGCACTGGAATGTTTTTCATTGTCCTTCTATGAAGATGATTCGGATGAGGCAACAGAGAAACAATTCGAAGGCACAGAACCCTATCTTTTTGAGCCCAAGGTGTCGAAATCCGCCACGAAGACGAGCCAATTGTAAGAAATAACAAATGTAACAAATTTCCGCTTAATTTTCACGACACGAGATTCATTGAAAAACGACGAATAAGCCACGGGACGTGGCTGTCGTAGCTGCTCCATGGATCTCTATAATAACTGGATAGACGGAGTGTATCTTGATTACAAATGCACAACAATAAACTAATCCTGCTCCGCCGTACGATGGCGCACAGCATACTGCAGCGCGCAACGCGTCACTGACACCCCGGGCTGCGAGTTTTTTCCCCCAAACAGGATTGCCATTACAGATATTTCAACCAATCAGAAATCAGCTTGCTCGTACAAGGGCTACTTGATGGGAAACCACTTAAGTTCATATGAAATAACTCTTGTTCCGCAAGATTCCATCACAATTAAAGTTTTCATTCTTACCCCCAAAAACACATTAATTTAATCAAAATAAGGTATAAAGTACTTTACTACCTCAAATTACGTACTTACAATTACGTACTACTCTATACCAAATCGTTTACTGACTAAACACCGCGGATCTCTAAAAATCATACCTTTTACAATACCTTTCAATTACCCTTGCTTAATTCTATCCCCGTCTAAAATAAATGCCGCTATAAAATAGTAAAAGTAGTTCATGCCGGAAAAACGTGGAAATCCCATATACCTCTGAAACATATTCACGCGATTGCCTGTTATCTTCTTGGGAAAATTGTTTCAAAAAATAAAATTTTCCCGAAAGAAAATTTAGCGCGAACTGGAATGACTCGTCGGTGATGCAGCCGTTAGTTGACGTCATAAATTCTCTGCTGCCGGCAACGGCTATTGAAGGAAAGGTTTCTCAGTCGCCGTTTGAAGTGATAGAAAACTGACAAATTTTACACGTTTTTCATACATTTCAAAGAGTTTGTAAACTGAAACTAGATATAGCCTATTGTATAGAAGCTAAGACCACTTCCTTTACACACCTGCAGAACTCATTAAATCCCTACATATAAAACAATACTGTCGAAAGACAGACATTCATCCCAATACATCATAAGGTAGACACACTTAATTGAAAACAATACCAGCTCAGCTCCGTGGCTGGCCTCGAAGAGGATATAGATCGCATCCAAAGAATAATCCGAGAATGAGGTTTCCGCTTTATTGGCTGCTTCGGCGTGTCTCAGATCCACTGTTGTATCATCCAAGGCTATATCTTCCTTCATACCTATTAGATGCGTGTCATATTAAACATACCCTTTAGTTACGATAGCTTCAACAGCGTTCGGCTCGACCCAAATCGCCAGTTTCGTTCGATACTATAGGGGTTAAGGGCATTCGTCAGCCGGTCGTATTACCGAACAACCCGAGTACGATCGCGGAAAATCAACAGATATTGGTTAGATTTCCCAACCTAGGTGTTAACGATGTTATAGTTCCAGACTCTACGCGCTTGGCTTTAAATATTTCATTAGACTCGACCGAAGTGAACAGAACACTAGTGCAGAATATCGGTAGAGCAATCGTGAACAAGATTGTGATCTGAATATCTGGAAATGAGGTTATATCCCTTGATAATAGCGATGTATACCGTACAACTGCTATCTAGACCTGTGGAAAACGGCCAATGAACGTGAACATGCGCAGTATTAAAGGCATCGATACGAGCGCGGACCGCAACGTGACCAAGATCAGGATTGGTGCCAGTGATAAAGTTGAGACTAGAAAGGTGGACAAAGCCATCGCAGATGTATATGGCTCGGGATTCTTCGTGCCGTTGGATTACAAGCTGTTGGAAACGCAGATACCGTTATATCAAAGTGGCCTGGATGATAGGTTGGAGTACGAACTTACGTTTAACGATCACAACAAGGTTATCTTATCCTCAAGTGTCGGCAACGTTTACCGTAAATAATTAATCGCTAGAGTTCGAATCGGTCACCGAAGTAAACTTAGCAAAAATAATAAAAAGGAAATACAGTATAATGAAATATCGATCATATAATGAAGGAGTACTGAGACAAGGTATAATTCCCAAGGACAAAGGTGACACTCAGTGGAATATAAATTTGAACTCACCCGCTCAGTCGATGAAAGGTATACTCATGCTGTTTGAAGATCCGTCAGTACCCCGCGACACCGAAGGTCGAGGTTGCTATCGAAGGCGTGCCCAATCAACTGTACAGTCAAGGGATGAGGCCGTTCCAATTAACAGTGGGAAGAAGTGCGAAAGTTCCTCGCCTCGGGCGGTAAGCGTCATCCTGCGGTTGGTATGAACGCTAAAGATCTGCAATTAGCCAACGTATCCTGGGGTGATTTTCTAACCAATAAATACTGTTTGTGGTTAGATCTACGCACTACCGATGTCGTAGATTATGAACGCCAGCGAAGGTATAACCTACAGATAGAAAAAAAGGCAGAGGATGAGGGGCCGTTAAACGTATGTTTGTTCTTAATTATGGACGCTAAAATAAATATAAAGAAAAGGCGATACGTATCAGCGAGTTACTAGTTCTCTAACGGAGAAGGGCCCACACTCGGCCATAGTATGTGGCCAGACTGGGTGTGGCAAAACAGTTTTCATATTAGACTTGTTGGAAGGTCGATATCGAGGTGTATTCGAACATATAGTAATCGTGTGTCCTACAGTAAAGCATAAGGAAGCGTAGACAAATCGAGACTGGATATGGTCGGAATCGGAAGTATACGTACTCGATCCGGAAGAACGACTCCACAATTTACTACGCATTTTTTACAAAGACTTCCAAGACGAACCGATCCTACACTATAGACGGTTGCTCAGCCACAAAAGCTCTGACGAAGAAAAAAGAGTTGGCTTTCCCAGGTCGCTACGCCAATCAGTACGTTTGGGTTCTGACCCAAAAATACAACTCAGTGTTGAAGGATCTGCTTGAACAGACGATGTGGGTGGCCTTACATGTATTTCATTGCAAGGATAAAGATTCGTTCGAAGAATGCTTGCGAGAAAATGATGTTATACCAACGCTGGAAGAACAGATCGCAGTCCGTAAAATGTTGGCGAAGACCAAACACTGCAAGGTCATGCTAAAAACGATCCAACCTTCCGCTTATAAAGTGTTGAACAATTGATTAGTATATTGTAATAAACGATGCTACTTACTATAATTTCGGTTATTTTACACGCAAACCAAAATTGTAGAATGGCAGCCCTTATCGCGGTCCGAAGGGATACATGCTCAAAAGGGATTATTGAAGTTAACAATACCTCATCCATAATACTAAAACAAGTTGCTGCTAAAAGTCCTAGAAATGTAGGTCTAATCACGCTTCTACCCAAAGAAGAACTATAGAACTCATAATAGATACAGACATTAATACGCTACAGTTGTTACTGCGTCAGACAAAAAAGATACTGGCCCGAATTCATAAAGCTATTCTAACCTGCATACAATTAACGAGCGTTCAAGTGATAAACGGAGGATAAAACACTGGTGTACGCGTGCGGATAAACGGCTGTCTAAACGGCTATTCTGAACCTTCGATGATCGATGATTTATCCGCCCGCGTACAAGTCCTGTGTCAACCAAGTACAACCATTGTTTGCTGCACAGCGTTATATGAAATTACATAACTTGGGGCGGATAAATAGGCATGAGCGTGGCCACCACTTCATTCGCTGTTAACCATGTCCAAGAAACGAGCAGAAAAATTTTCATCAGACCAGAAGATGGGCCTTAATGATGAGATTAGAAGACGTAAACATGTAATAGAAGAAAAAAAAACGGACACTACAGCAAACAGGAGGAAGCAGAAAGCATGGGTTGAAGTCACAAATGCAATGGCAGCTAATTTCCTTTCACTGAATTTTGTGACGGGGTCCATCTGAACCTCAAGAACCCTCTGTTCAGGAGGAGGGGGTAGCTGTTGCTCCTCCTCGGCTGCCTCCTCCTGTGCCAACTCAAAAAGGTCTAGTACAGCGTCCATGACTGAAGTTTTCTGCACTCTGAAATAATTAGTCGGAGATTTAAACATACCCCTCTCATGCGTTTAACTTTTCTTTTGTTAGATAAACGTCTATTGTCCGCGTGTTGGATAACCATTTTTTGTGAATTAGCGTCTAACTTTAAAGACGCGTTGATCGTCCGATTAGTAAAGTTGTAGGCGTACAACACTTAAAATAGCTTTATGAATTCGGGCCACTATCTTTATCCAAGACGCGTGTGAGAGAAAAATTGCTGTAGACGATGCCTGCTGGATTTGTTTCGTCGATCAAGGTTGAAAGACCAACAAAAAATATATTGTTAGTGTAGAAAAAACAGGCATTAATTTAAACCTAGGAAAAGGTATGGTGTCCACGAGTATAGGGGCGGAAAGGTAGGTTCTCTAGTATCAATCAAATTTGTCAATCAAATTAATTACCCCCAAAAAGGAGGTTGAAGGAGGTCAAACCTCAAAGTGAGCCAAACCTGCCTTTCCTATACTACTCGCCTAGCCGTATTTCTTCGATTGTGTTGCGGTTAGGTCTAACATTGCAGATTTTGAACAACGTTGGTGCCAAAACGAAGCCGTTCCTGCACAATATCTTACATGGCTTTGTTGGTGTTCGCTGGTATGTAGCCGGAAGCTGTGGTTGTTCAGCATCTCAATAATTAGTAAGTTCACCATGTGCATATCTCCCAGAAGCCCAGCCACACATGCACGGTACGACACGCAGAACTGAGTTCCGGGGAGTCACCCTTCTCACCTTTGGAAGCTGTCCTCCTTTGCTTGGCATACTAGAGTCACCTCGGATTGGTCGTGGATTTCATGCGGTATAAACCGGCTTGCTCTTTCGGCAGTCGTGCGTTGATATTCGGATCCACTCGGACCTTAAATTATCTTATCTTATGCGTCATGCATAGGGTTTCTTGAAAGTTTCTCACGTCCGGCGGTGCGGTGCGTAAAGTCATCTTTCTCGTTTATCATATAGGGCCACGATTAGATTGTTTGACATTTCTATGCGTAAATATACAGCATACATGCAGGAATCTTCTGAATTTGAAAACAACTGCACTAAAGACGGTCGACGTTTCTTTCCATGGCACTGATTTTAAACCATCATGCCTTGGAGACTAAGTTCTTCGCAGAGCTCTCTCTATACAAGTATAAAGTATACAATTTAATGTTCTACCATTAACTAATACATGTACTACTCTACATTGATTTATTCACTAAAATTACGGTGTACAGTTTCTAATCAACCGGTACTGTGACAACGACTATTTTCGAATATCGGATCAATCGTATCGAACACGAGTTTAACAATAGTATAAGTAATAGTCATAAGAAAACTGTGGCATAGTTTTACCATAGGCCTATAGTATACTACATGTAAGGTCAAAATCCAATGACATTGCGAATTGCCCTAAAGAATTGCCCTACAGTTGTGCATACGGTATGAAAAGAACAATAATCAATACTTGATTCTTTTGATTCTATTTTTTGATTTCGATCTTTTAGAATGAATACGTCAGCGAGCAATGATTATTATGGTGAAGGTAGGGTTACTCAACACGCCCAAACCAGGATTCACATTGATAAGATTACGTTTAATTCTGAAGATAATGTCCTGGATGTTGGCTGCGGATCAGGCGATGAAACGAAATTGATAGCAACTAAGGCTCGCAGCGTCACAGGTAAGGAGCCTTGCACGTGATTCACCGTTAACGATCTATAGACGTGGTAGCACTTCTAAGATAGTGAAGAAAACACATCATACGTCCCAGTGACAATCGTTTACATAATATGCTTACATTATAAACCAGCTTACATTATAAACTTTATGTGGGGAATCGGAAAATGGGTTATTTCCGGGTGCAGGAGAGCGCTTCGCGCATTGTAGTTTGCCTCTTTCTGCCGAATAATACGATTGAGCACACACAAGCGGCGAGTACAGCTCTGGTTGCTATGGTTACGTACCACTTACTGGATATGATGTCGGTATATTGATGTACATAATAGCCTTGAAGAGTGTAGCAACATGATATTATGGAGTGTGATTATCGCAAGTGATAAACATGAATGATTATGGAAATTAGATCTATTTTAAATATTTTATTGTTATAATTATTCGATAACAGTTTTTTTTTGTCTTGGGGCTTTCCTGATCTCGAGTGAAATAAAGGAACCAGAATTTAACATCAATACTTGCCTAGATCTAGGCATCAACACTGTTCCCACCCCGTTCATTAGCGCACGCGTAAACACCACACTAATAGTTCTTTGCACCACCATGTACTGTTCTGATTTATCTAAAGGCATCGATCCCTCCGATAAAATGTTGGCACTCGCTCGCAAGTTCAACTCTGCTCCTAATACATCGTACTACAAAGGGAAAGCACAGACTGTCGGTGACAATCCCGACTGGCAGGAAAGTTTCGACAAAATCGTCTGCTTACATAGCCTCCACTGGGTTCCCGACAAGAAGAAAGCTATACGAAGCATTCTAGCCTGCCTTAAACATGGAGGAGAGGCCCTGTTTATCGTAGGCAACCGAAGTCCTCTGGTTGAAGATCTCGCTTTGTTTTTACGCAATCATGTCAAATGGGGAAAATACGTCAAGGTATGGCGGACACAAGGGGTCGGGTGACGCAGTGGTTCTTGCCTCGTCCTCACCACTGACTTCGTGGGCTTTCCCCATTGTGGGGCTTTCCTCCCACGTATAGAACCGTAGCTTCTTCATGGGGGAAAACATGCGGTGGACTAGAGTCCCATGCATGAGTACGGTAATGCTCCCGGGCGATTCATGCCACTGAAACTGGAGATAAGCACCGGCCCCGATGACCCCGTTTTTGGACAATATATTTACATCCGAGAAAAGTAATGGAGGGTGTAACCGAATTCATTGAGGGTATAGTTGAAATTATTGAAGGTATGCTTTGAGGTTTTTGGTCCCTGTCTGACTTCGTGGGTTTTCCCTAGTTTCTGGGGCTTTCCTTTCACCTTTTAAACCGTACCCCCTCCTATATCCAGGGGTTGTGGCAGGAAGGCGTAAACCATCTGCTAAATCAGTATGCAGACCTTTGGTACGATCCCTCAATATGGCAGGAGATGTTTTGTCGCAAAACGGGAAGCGAGAGAATGTGTGCTAAACTGCGAGACTCACGGACACGTGAGCTTATCACCGGGGGATATCACTCATTGGCCCACACAGGTTTTTTTGTTCACACATAATTGAATACAATTTGTATCGAAAGCAGCAGTATAAACTAGTTCGTTTTGCTAGAAACCATTCTATCGCGATCGCGATCGCAAGCACAATTAGCACACGCGCAAGACGAAACAAACCAAGGAGTTGAAGTTGTGCTTGCACCAGCATCATATTTAAATAAAACTTTTGTTATCACTTCAAGGACTATGAATGGCCTATTTATGAATTGGACCATTCTCCTTCCGAATGTCGAGAACTGTTTGACGAATGTGGTTGGAAGAACGCTCAATGTGAAACCGTAGAATACGATTCCACGCACAGAAACGAAGCTCACATCAAACGTAAGTTTTTTAAAATTTTCGATCAATCAGATTTTCGTTTGGAATACTTACAAACGATTAGATCGTGTATATACACTGCTTCACCAGTATTTAGCCAAATTTTGCAATAACTTATATTTTTTTCAAATAATTATTACGCGTGATGTCAGAGTCTAGCTGCAGTCTATGACGTCATAGTTTCAGCATGCAAGTTCAACTGACCTTTTAACAAAGCAGGTTGGTCGGCTGGACGTATGTTATCGACCATTATGTCCGTTTGTACTATTACGTCCGACATCTAATTTGACCCATTATGTCCGACGTCTCATTATGTCCGACGCATTATGTCCGACGCATTTGTCTCACGGGCCGACGGTAATAATTTAAAATTTACATATTGCGCTCTTTACGTAAAAATGATCAAAAGCGCATTACATAATACAATATATAACATGAAGAGAAATGTCAAAAGAATTAAGGTAAACATTTGTGATAAAAATCGACCCATTCTGTCCGACGGCCCATTATGCCCGACGGCCCATTAAACGCGGCGCATTATGTCTTAAATGTTTATAATCATAAATGTTTACCCTAATACTTTTTACATTTCATTTCAAGTCATATACTGTATGTAATGAGCTTTTGTTAAATTATTATTACATAATGGGCGGTCGGACATAATTTGTCGTCGGACATAATGGTACAAACGGACATAATGGTCGATAACAGACGTACCATCATTATTCGTTTTTATTTCTTCTCCTAGTATACTTCAAGATTATTTTAGGATATACTTCGATGATACCCGAGGAAGAACAAGCCAGGTACCTGGACGACCTGTGGCGATGGGCTCTGTCTAAATACTCAGACAACGTAAATGATAACAAATTAAAGTTACCAGTGTATCAGATAGTTGTACATGCGTGTAAGTAAATATATTGGAATAAATAAAGCGGTACATATATCGGTCTCGGTCTCGCTTAGCCAATGTCTCGAACCATAGTGCAACAATAAATAAATGCATTTTTCGGAATATTTCAATTTCCAATTAAATTACTGGCGTTTGCTTTCTTGAATAGCGTACCCAGCCCACCCCCCAATTGTTTTTAAATCCAATCCGTAGCATTTATGAATACGAAACTTATGAATACAAAAATCTGTTATAAGAAAGACAATAATCTAAGATAATTTGTTAATTAGTGTTAATAAATATAATAATATGTGTTAAAAAGGCCCAAAAAATAAGTTCTGCTTTCGATTACATGGCAGGGAGGGTAGGTAGGACAATTGTTTTTTGGGGGCAATTTGTTTTTTACTGATTGAATGTAGGTGTCTACGTGTAGTCAAGGATTAAAAGTAGTAATAAAACATTTGCAAACACAAGGAAGTAAAACTAGCAAGTATAATGATTAAAGTCAGTCAATCCAGTCTTCAAAAAATATTAACCAATATATTTGGCCACACACTTTTGGAGAAAAGCGGTGGTGCAAAATCGCTCCGAGCAAACGGAGAATCCATCAACTGTAAGGATCACAGATCCATGTTCGTGTACAGAAATTCACTTCTTTCAGTTCTACGTGCCACGCACCCCTATACGTACATCCACGCCTAGCCTACACACAGCGTATAGGCCTACGTTTAAAGTGCGTGCAGCTCATGCCTAGGCGAGAGATATCCATGCAGTTATTGTTAAAAGCCGACATATAGTGCAATGCTCGGAATGTGAAATGTGTAAGTCTTAGGTTATTTACATGCAAACCTTTTCTGTTAGGTGCCCATCCGCGTACGTACATGGACTAAACATCGTAGGCCGTGTCAGTCTAGCCTAGCCTTTCAAAGTTTATACGAAGACCCACTTTTTTTCGACTATAGGCTCTACGTTTTTTAATATAATATGGGTCACTCGTACCTAAGTCAACTCGTCGGCGGTACCGTATTACGGTGGCCCAGAAGGCTCAACACAAATACAAATTCCACAACACAATTTAATACAAATTCCACAACACAAATACAAATTCCACAACACAAATACAAATCTCACAACACAAATACAAATTCCACAACATGTATTTGTACTTGAATTTGTATTTGTCCAATGCATGTATAGCGTGATCATTCATTAACTTATATATAACTTATTGGAGCGGATCTCAACGCATGTTCAACGAGTGCCTGGCGTACCATTGTCTTTAAAACCATACTCAACACAAGTGTTCTACGGACTCCAAGTTGGAACTGACGACGCGACGACACATTTTTTGACACAACAGCAACGTAAGTCGACTCTTGCGTCGTGTACGGGAATTCAAATCGATTTGATTTATCGCAACGCAAGGAGCAAACGCAAAAGATATACATTATTTGCGCATGCTCAAAACAATGCTTATGCTCACGCGCATGCTCAATCTTGGCAGTCGGCATGGTCAGTTCAGGAGGCTCAGGTAAGTTCATGTTGTGAGAGAATTTCCCTGTTTGTACAATAAAGCGTGCGACCCAGTACAAAAGGGCTCGGGCGGGGTGC
>JAVCKS010048851.1:0-10269 GCA_032273685.1 Pteraster tesselatus
TCAGTACTGATCAAATACTGTTCATGCAGTTTCAATCTGAAAACTGGCTGTTTATAAATATTGCTTGTATACACCATTCCCACTTTTGGACAGCCCCGTGTCGGCGGCCGTGCACGGCCAATCCGGGTGTTCAATTAATTGCCATTATATGTTGTTATGGTACGATTTCAATGGAGTTCTGTGCCTATTTGTTCTCTACCGTAGAGCATGCGCCGTAGAATATTTGGGCGGTCAGGCAGCCCGGAGTTACGTCACTGTGTAAACGTAATAGCGCGGATCAATCGACATTGTGCTAATCAGCATAATTGGTTAAGTAATTGGTATAATGGCGGCGAATTTGAGAACATCGTTATTAGTTTAATGGGCAGTTATTTTGGTCATAATATATACAAGCAACTTTTATCTGTGTTGATAATTCCTTTGATAATTACATAATTGGATTGAAAACTAATCTACAATATTTAGGACTGTTTACGGTGAAGAAAGTCGCTTGCAATTCTTCATTATGGTAGTAAAGTATGTAACAAACAAACTAAGACTTTCTACATATATACCACAGCAAAAACGTCTGGGACTATATACCGCAGAACAATAGGGTGTGTCACGCTGCTTCGCACCCTACTTACCAAGAGAACGATATCCCTGCCCGAATAGATGGCTCTCGCTACGCTGATGCGTTGCTTCTGCCCACCGCTGACATTGATGCCTTTCTCTCCAATCTCCGTCTGATCTCCGGCCGGCAGCATGTCAATATCCGACTGAAGAGCGCTCCCTTCGATTACGTTATGATATCTATAGAGTTTGAGGAACGAAACCGAGATATCTGACCGAAAGCCAAGGTAGTGCCGATTCTGGGAGGGAATTCTCACTGCGTATATACCCACTACAAAACAACTAGATAACACCACTGAGTTCATACGAACCTTGTGTGGTAAACAAGACTGTACCAGAGTACGTGCACACATGCGCTAGCTGAAAGTGTATAGGGTTCGATACAATGTGCTAAACAAAAAAGTCTAAATTCGCAATCAGTAAAGGAAATTTACCGGTACCTTTTTGGATGGAACGAGCGACCAAACAAGATATTCTCCTTCAGAGTTGTGTTCATCAACCACGCCCTTTGCCCGGCATAAGCGATGGACTGCCTATTTCTAAATATGAGATATCGAATCGAGACCGAATTTAGTTAACGTGTACAATAACATCTAATTGCATGCAAATTTAACAAAATTTGGGAATCGTGACTGGCAAGTTAAATGCCAGTTAAATATTGACAATAGTGTGCGCATCAGTTTAAGGTTCAATATCTATCGATAACAAAAATCCGCCCAACGGGTAGCGCTGCATGCGCCAAGCTTTTAAAGAATCTTCAGGAATTTACAGCGCCCAAGACTATACTACAGGGGCTGCAATTTTTATGAGCTCTGGTTGTTTCGCTCTGGTTGTTTTGTTAGTTATTTTCTACTCAAATTTGAGCGGCATGGTGGATTGTACGCCACATTGACCTCCGACCTCATGAGGCCCCCGTCTGGTAGGAGACAGCACTGTGCCATTTCTGAAGATTCTTTAAAAGTTTGGCGCAGCGCTGCCCAATAGGCAGATTGTATATCGGATTGAACGATAGACTACCGCGCTCACAGCAGCGTTCATGTAAATATCACACTGTCGGTTCCCTTTAGAGTGACATGTACCCGTTTATCTGCAGACTGCCATTGACAATAAACATTTCTTCCAAGATGGCGGACATGAGTGAAGACTTTCCGCTTCCGACTGTACCAACGACCATCGTTAGTTTACCTGCAGTGCAAACGTTCATCAAACAGGATCAAGTTTTTACCCTTGGCGCGTGTAGCGCAGTGTGCGTAACTGCAGTTAAACCCCATTCATAATGTAGGGGGTCCCGGTCATCTAACCCAGATGGTGCCAACATTATAAATTGGGCGTTCTGTCCCTCTACCTGTATCCATCGTTTCCTCCAAATTGGTGGGGCTTTCCTTCTACGTATAATTGAAGTCCGGTTCTTTTCAGAATCGCATGTCCTTAAGGCTAAAAGCGCAAGTTGGAGTACTCGTTAGGGTTGTTGATACCGTTCAGCATTATTCGTAATGCAACACTTGTTCGGCCGAACCATGTGCACCGCACCGGGACCATGTCGATGTACATGTAACAACAGATTTACCTCGTCTCGGACATTAATCTCTCAGTGGAAAACGGGGTTCGTTGCTGTTATTGTGTTAGCGGATTTAATAGGAGCCTAAGTTAGTTTTATTCTACAGGGTGGCTCACTGTGGATTTTACACGTCCAACGCAATGAACACAGCGTTCGTAATTACCTGCGGGAATCGTGACGTTTATGTCGATCAAAGTCGGTTGGGAAATACCAGCGCCCCAGACGAAGCTCCCCTTGGTTATCTGTTGAAATAAGTTAAGGAATGTTTGGCGCTTTTGACACTTATACGTTATTTAAAGTAGGGAACTTATATCGATTATCAAGACTCTTTCATGCCATCCTAGAAAATCATGCTGTCGGCGCGGATAATGTATGCGACCTCTTAGAGCATAATTTAAAAACGCGGTCGCTACGTTTACTACGCGATATGCATAATTCATACCTTGATTGCTACGTCATCACGAAGTCCTCGAACTTTTGAGTTGGCAGCCGTTGGAACGCTATTGGAGACGCTACCGTAGGCGTCTGTCTCGTTCGTCGCTGACTGCAGGGAACTGTTGGAACCCTTGAGGGGAGTCTTGGTCTTTAGTAATGGTACCTCGACGTCACCATCGGAGAAATACGTCTCGTACTCGTCAGTCTGTTAATAAGTTAACTTTGGGACTCTATCAAATGGCGGCTATATAGGGAGTTTTTTTCTTTGTTCCTCTCGTACGGATATTGGTATACTTGATGGCCACCGTTCCTTATAAGGACAAATATACGCACACATTTTGCAGCATGTGAAATTCGACACTGTGTGAATAGCCTTCTGGAGTACCGGTACGATTTACGTTTCCGTTGGTCCCAGATGCTTACTTTCAATCTTCACTTTAGTAATTGCAGGGTACTGACCCGTCAATGCATGCATCGGTAATATTGCGTGAATAGCCTTGTAGGTTCGATTTAATTTATCGTTCATGATGGCACGCAGCTTCGTTTTAAGGATCAGCGAAATTGAGCTCAGTTTAATCCAGTATGTGACTCCCCTAATAAACCTTTGCACGCAAGTAACTTACCGCCTGTGTGACGCTTTCAGGACGACCGTTCTGCCGGCCGCGATGATCAGGCTTTCTAACTTTAATGGCTTCCAGCGATTTCATATCAACTTCCGGCGCACACAGGAAAGCTTCGATTCGGCCGGTACTGATGACACCATTAACGGTATTGAATAGTGACATTGGGAACATGTAGAGAGAAACCCGCAGGCGGTTGAAGAGAGACACGGAGGAGAAGGCTACATCCGGGGTCAGAATCTTGCCGGTTATCGATGTGAAGGTCCCAAAAGACTGAAAGAAGGATGTAAGCATGGGTGAACCTCGCCAGAGTTTCAATTATATAGGGTCTTGTGAGTATGAGCCAAGTGCACTACCGACTGAATTACCTCCACATAATGACAGCACGATACGCGCCTTTTCTGAAAATCCGTCTGCAATTAGTATGACAATATATTCCTAGTGGATGTGTACCGTGCACGTGCTTCAACGTTAAGTGGTAACGGTTTGTTAAGTCAAGGACCAGGATCGTCATAGGCTCGGTGCGATGCAGGTCGGGCTTCATGGGACAAAGTTCTTACCAGTAAAGTAACTAGGAATGGTGACGCTTCTGTGACCGCAGCTGATAAAACAATAATACAATCAAATGAAATAATTACGGGTATTATGACGGCATGTATTTAGATTCAGTTTTCCTGCGAAATCTTTCAAAAATTGTATCTCCAAAACTTCTCCAAAACGTCTCAACGCACGTAATAACTGAAAGAATACAAAGATTTATTCACCAATTTCTCAAGTGAGCTTTGTCCAGAAGCTTTAAATCTCAACACTTAAACTGTGAATCTGATGTGAGATATATATATATCTCGGGCAACGCCGGGTAACTCAGCTCATTCAGAATGTGTTCACTCCTCTTACCTATCAGCCCATAGCACACCATCATCTTAGTAACGGCGTACATTTCCAGTTTACGAATTTTCTTGATGAAATCTCCGAAGAGATCCTCCCACCCGTACATTTTGAGGAGTTTGATGCCCTGGAGAACTTCGTTGGTCATCTTAAGGCGATCATCGGCGTGTTCCTGGTTGTCAAAAACACAAGATGCACTTTAATAGTTTTTATTGAATTGTATAATTTTCCCAATAGATGAAATTGGCAGATACATTTATTTATGATAACTTGGTTTAAATTTAGCGAATTCAATTTTCCATTTGTTACAATAGCACTATTAATGTAAGTTCTCAACTTCTCCCGACGAGCTAACACGGTTTTCCCCAGAACCATTGTTAAAGGTACATTATCCTCACGGCCGAATAGGGCGCCCTCATCCGGTCATATTGCGCGGATGATTCAAGTCTCGAATCCTAGGTTCGCATGACCACATAATGCAAAAACCTCAGTTTCTTGTTTGTCTTGGCAGTACCATAATTACTATTATCGATTAAGAGAGGATTACAGACGTCAATCTTTATCGATCTCTCTAAATTGGCTTGCCCACGAAATTGTGCAGGCTTTAGTTTAGAAGGTTCTCCGAGATTAAATATGCTGCCGTTGTATATTTTGTACACTACAGCTCTTAACATTCATTTAAATTTCGAGGCCTAAATCCTTGTAATATTCATCGTCGTTTACCAGTGCTTTGTCCTCCTGCTTGGCCATGTATTTACTAGCAAATATCTGAAGGGGAACAACGAAGAGGAATACGGCTACGCCGATAACAGCCGATAACTCCAGCAGCATGATGAGGAAACCGATCGCCACGGCAACCTAAAATACATAATATTGAAAAATAGTCGGCTCAAACCCTGATTGGTATAGCACGAAATACCTGCGTAGGGGAGTCAGGTTGCCGGGCTTGGAGCCGGGCTATTGAAACAGACGTTTGAAGAAGACAGTTTGTTAATAAGACCTAAACATAATGTTATAAAATCATATTATTTAATTAACGGGCGATTTATTTTTACTGGTTATAGATACATAACAAAGTCCAGGGTTTGAAGGCTTTTATTGCTTATAACAAAAACAAACATATAAAATCTTCATTAATCCTTTGGGCGCTAATGGTAACTTCAATCGCCCAAAAATACTGGGAAACTGTTTATCCCTGGGTCATGCCTTATTACGTATAGCAAGATGAAAACGGTTCACGGCAACAACCGGTTCGGATTCCGTTGGTGGCAACTCGTGAACTGGGGTTTCTGGACCTTACATAATAACCTCGTGGGGTTTCCTCAAGTACCTGGGGCTTTCCACCTTCATAGCCAAATCCTACGGTATCAGCAGAGCGCACAGACCGCAGTGGTGTGCTTACGAACTGTGTCAGCCAGCAGACTAAGCGCCTTGGTTCAAGGACCTTGCATTCCCTAAGCCGGTAATAAATGTAAGCTAGCTGCAGGTTTTACATCATTTATAATTTACCTGAATTGGCAGAGAGCCCAACCAACCATAGAACTGGCACATGTAGAAGATATTCATCGCATCAATCGACATGTGGTTGGTAATCTGCCCCATGGACATCTCCCCGCTTGACATGATGAATGTAGAGACCCGTAGAGACTTCTCAAACACCATGGTCTGGTAAAGAATGAAAATGCTGATGTAAAATCTCGGTATAATTGGAATGAGGGGAAGCCTACATTCGTGTATTCAGTTTGTTACCGCGAACCCTCTGCTGAAAGTACGGTCAGCATCATTCAAGATAATGCTTCATGATTTTAAAGAACGTACATGAGGACCTAAATCTCACCCTACAAGGCTATTTAGGCAAAGCACACATCCTTGTCGTACTACGAGTTTCAAAGCCGACGCCGCTGACGGTTGCGTCTTTACACAGATTATTCATGAACTTAGGAAACGTTCCTGGTTGTTCCTCCGTTAACCAGCTCTTACCTGCACAGCAGAGCGAATGTGGATTCCTACTACTGTACTGCAGTACTCGAATGCCTGCACCAGGTAAGCCCGCATACACAGCACGACGAATAGGATGCCCACGAGAACCAAACCATTCTCGAAAAATTCTGATACGGTGACAAAATGAGGTTCGTACGAGTCCTGGGAAAAGAGTAGCAGGCAACAAGCATAACTATTAAACAGGCTGATAATAAACAGATTGTTCGTTTTAAGAAAACGTATTTACGCCCTGAGGGTTGAACTTCAAACACAGTCATAACATAATTATTCTAAAAAAGCACTTCATGAAAAGGCAACACCGCTTTGGCCGATACTTAAATTAACGGGCATTAACATAATGTTAGAGACACTGCGTGAATAGCCTTGTGATTCGATTAACGTATTGTTTACAAGTTCAATGAGCACTTTCTTTCAAGCATCAGTCGCCGATTTTATGTTTACAAAACTCACCTCCGACCCTTCGATGACCCCCTGAGCCCAAGGAATGATGTTAATTAGTGTGAGAGGTCCCACGATGTCGCACAGATCAGCGGCTATTTTAGCAATTTGGCTAAACAGGATCATCCAGCCGTGAACCGACCAATATACTCGCCACAAAGAAACCTTACAGTTTTTAGTCTGGGCTCGTCTCTGGAAAAGAGATTGTTATCTACATTTTATTCAATCATACACAATTATTATGGGCTCATTTGCAACCCGCAAATATTATACCTACTATTCGTGACAGGAGAAAGACAATGGTCACACCTGCTCCTTCTGGAAGGCATTCCTGAATTTAACATGAATGTGGCTTGCGGTGTGAATGTCAGGCAGTGACCCCAGGTCGTCTTTCTGGACCGGTCGCTTGTAGCCGAGAAGGAACACCCAGTTCAGCCAGTAGAAGCTGTACTCGGACAGAAAATTGGAATACTCCTGGGTGAACTTCATATCCTTGGGTGGATCCTTCTTGTAACATCTTACCACGAAACAGCAAATCTGCAAGCAGACGGGAGAATTGATGTACTACTCGATTACATATACTTACGTGAGTGGCATGTGTCTTTCTGCATCGGGATCGTTGTACATCACACTCACCTTAACTTTGATGATGTATACTTGAAAAAAGCAAAGGCAAAGCGAAGTCAAGATGGCTATCAAGCAGACATCAAACCGTAGCACCAGTACAGAAGTCGTGTTTGTCTCGATAAGAGCCATTAGATTCAGGATCTGTCCAGCCAGAACCAGAGCCCAGTATATCAGTAGGAACCACACCATATGTGGTAACCGCCACGCCTCCATGTGATGATAATACACCATAGCCAGGCAGGTCATAACGAGACCGCAGATAGACGGTACGTAGAGGTGAGGTTGAGTTGGGTATACCTCACCAAGAACATTGCTTTGGTAGGTAGCGTCTGTCAGGAAACCCTCGGCGAGCGAGCACAGGTAGAACACACTAACAACTAGCATCATCAGCCATTGAGAAGTGTGCAATGGGTATCTTGAAACAGAGGATAATAAAACAAAGTGCTTTTCAGTCGAGGACCTATTTATGAAGATCGAGTTTCTGCACAATTCGCCATCAGGTGGCGAATTAAACAAATTGAGGGCGCCTATGCAATATCTCAATGCAAGTTCATTCTTGTGTGTATTTCGAAAAGTCTGTTTGTATGCGAGATGTATATAAGCCCCGCCATATTGGAATGACGTGGCAGAAAATGAACGTTCTGTTTAGCGCATCCATTGTCTCCATCAAGCCATTTTGCAATTTGCAAAGGTAGGCCACTTTAAGTGCAGATGGGGCATAATCTAGCGCCAATTTTTTGTCGGATTGCTAATGATAATTAGACCCTAGGAAAACCGAGCAATTGCAGCTTTTACCAATTATGTTCGAATTTCAGGTTCGACTCCGCTCATTATGACCGAATGGGGGCGCCCTATTCCGCCACGACGACGGTGTTCCTTTGATTAGCCACCGTCCATACCTGTGAAAGAGGCGCTTCTCGTTTCGGCGTGAGAAACAAAGTCCCGCGATGATGAGTACCGCAGACAGCAGAACAAAGAATACCAGGTGCACGAAAGAACTGAAGAGGTCGACATGGCAGACATGCTGGAGAGGTTCGTCAATCTCCCACAAGGAGTAGTTACCGCCACAGAACCACGACCACGGATAACTCGGATCGGATTCGTTGACTCCCGCCATCGTCGTCTATTTGTTTTGGCTGTAAGATAGGGCGATGCAAAGGGAAACGGTGTGCTTAGCCTGCAGGAGCAAGGGCATCACCGACATTGACTTCTGTATGACTTATTTAAAGGTTGTTTATATTTGACCGATATAATGATTACAAGCGGTCACTTCGCAGGTTTGGCTTAACCTTAAAGAATATGATAATTAACATTTATTTTGATAGTTGTTGAAGTGAAACACATATCAACCGGGCATTTCATGGTGCATTTCGTTAAAGAAACAAGTTGGTCGTACATCTTTTCGCTTACGGTTTGCGTGATTAGGCCTACTGAGCAGAAACTATTTTACATGTTCTCGAGAATTACTCACGAGATTTGGCAGTCTATTTTCACGTCATTGTGGAGTCAATGTTATTTTTTTTTTTTTACAAATGGTATAGCCACAGTTATTAGTAACCCACAACGAAACAAAAAAACGTAACCTTCATGGCGGAGGCAACTACAAGTACTGGGTTCAAATACTAGTCGTGACACGTGCGTCCTTGGGCAAGGCACTTAATCATACTTGCTTCATCCTATGGGATGTGAAGCCGTAGGTCCCGTGTGACATGCACATAAAGACCCAAGAATACTTGAAAGAGAAGGGGCATGCTATTGGATGTATAAATAGTAATATAATAGTCATTAAAATAATGATCCCATTCCTTTAATTGGCAGTCCTTCCGCTGCTGGATGTGGTAAATAAATAAAAATATATTATGTGTGTGGACACCATATTCCAGGCTTATCGCATGGTGCAAACCTTATCCTAATGGGGCAGCAGCAGCGCAATGCAATACCAATAGACCACTAATGTATCCACATTTTATGCATAATAACATAGATTTCTCTTGACAATCCTATGAAGCCGTGCCCGAATAAAATATGATTTTTAATACATTACAAAAACGTCTTAGCTCTGCAAATCCACGCAAGGCTGAACTCGAATCTCAAGAAAATGTCCGCCCTCTATAAACACCCCCAGTACTAAACCCTGCATCAGACCCACCGAGGATATTCCTCTCATAACCACAAACTGCCCGGAGCCTTGTTGCCAGCCAGCGATTGCTGAATCGCGCCTAAACCATTCCTGGAAAACAGCGCAGCCATCCAAAATTGTTTATACTTATTATACAGAAACACCCGGAACTTAAATATGACTTCCTAGCAAGTTCTTGGTTACTTTCACTGCCATTGTACATGTATCTGCATGAGCCTGTTTAAGAAAGGCGTAGGCCCACTCTAAAATACTGCTCTTACCTCCAATTAGCACTGTGCTTCAGAATAGTGTATGCCAACTCATGGGAAATAACAGTCCCACAACGTTTATCGGTAATGCCCAACGGGGACAAAGTTTAAAAGTTCTGTTGTTAAACAAACATAGGTGGTAGCCATTTGCAAAGGTAGTCACGATTGTTTGCAATAGGGAGATAACGTTATACGGGCCTGGACTTGGTACCTCGACAATGCATATCAAACTATAGTTCGGTGAACCTGTACAGGAATCAATAAGAACATGACATTATTGACATTGCCGCTGTCTCAATGCGGTGCTCCAACTGGCCAAATTCAAACTAAAAAGGTCCCGCAAGAAAAGCACTCGACAACAAACGTATAGCTGTTTGCTGATTGCAAGGGAAACTTTCTCTAGTGCGCGTCGCAACTCGCAGGCCATTCTGTGATTTTACAAAGATTCCCCGCTCTAACCTGACGTGATGATAAACAGGCTAATTCTAGTCGCGCATTGATCTGTAATAGAAATTATCAAAAAACGGTCACTGAAGTAAATTTGTGACCCGCTCTGAGAAAAGGTGATATGAGGCGCTAAACATGGAAAACGAGTTATATGCATGACTGAAAAGCCCACATTGTGAGCTTTCATTTGGTATATGAAAAAGCTTCACAGCCCCTCTCGTTGTGGAGATATGACGTACATTGTACAGTATTTGC
>JAVCKS010048873.1:0-10262 GCA_032273685.1 Pteraster tesselatus
TTTCGTCTACAAGCGAGTGTTGCCGTAATAAACCAGGAAAATTTATTTCAACTCCGAAGTTGTTGAACTGGTAAAATGTTGAGAGCTCGATCGGTGACCGTTTTTCACCGGGATCGGCCCTCAGCCTGCTGGTGTTGGCTGCCCTGGTAAATCGGTG
This sequence comes from Pteraster tesselatus, assembly GCA_032273685.1. NCBI lineage: Eukaryota > Metazoa > Echinodermata > Asteroidea > Velatida > Pterasteridae > Pteraster > Pteraster tesselatus. The sequence continues at coordinate 158 of JAVCKS010048873.1, forward strand.
ATTCTCGCAACAATATCTCACACACCTTGCTGTTTGTCTATCTTACGCACCTCTCTGTGTGTCTATCCCCTCACGCACAGACACGACTGCCCTTATATTACTTACACATAACGCGCTTGACTGACTAACTGCCAAACACATACAAACAAACAAAATAATTCATTCGAAACAAAAACCATGGCCACGTAATACTGTTAATGAGGTCACCTGTATCAGTTGAATAATCCGACAGGTGTATAATGACCGTATCAATAAATTATTTTCTGACGAATTAACGAAACGTACGGCATACTCCATTTTATTATTCTGATCGTGACACTCAGTAAGTGCAGGAAACACTTTGTTATGTACTTATTATAAAAACTCTGTTTTAATCCAGAGTGAGTGAGATTGACAAAACATACTGGATTTGAACAACCGTTGACATGTCTGCAATAAATGTAATTTGACTTTTGGTTTATTTTTTAATTCAGTTAGGATAACACTGATACCGAAATACAATTTTACAAGAAGAGACATTTGCAAATAAGGTTTGCTGGTAAAACAGTGGCCCCAGTAAGTACAGGAAACACTTCTGTGAAGCCCCAGTCACATTTAGTATGGTACGGTTACGGTGTACCACGGTACTCCACGGTGCAAAAATTGCTCTACTGTGGTCGACCGTGACGAAAATCATGGAAAATTTAAGAAAATTTCTTCCACGGTGCTCCACAGTCGATTCGACGGTCGACGGTCGACGATCATCGTCGCTCACGGTTCCTCATGGTGTACCCGGCGTCGACACGGTGTAGACACGGTGCAATACGGTGTACTACGGGGTGACTAGGGCGTCGTCACGGCGTACTCACTGTGGACCACGGTATGGACACGGTGCACCACGGTGCACCACGGTACATGCCGGCGTGGTCACGGCGAGGCAAGGCGTTGTCCCGGCTTCTCACGGCGTGCTCCCGGCATGTACCGTAACCATACCGTACCTCTGCTGTGGTTCACCGTGTCGACGCCGTGATACACCGTGTTGATCTCGTGCTCAAAAAGTACTCACGGTACACCCCGGCACAACACGGTGCCGAGACTACGGCGATGCCGGCGTGTCTGCGGCGCGATACGGCGTCAGCACGGTACCGTCACGGTAAGCCACGGTAGACGCCAACACTCCGGTTGCCGGGGTGGCGATCCTCATTTTTAAACAAATCTAAATCCTCCTCACGGCGAGCCCCGGTTCTTCACGGTTCGTCAGGGTACACTTCGGTACTCCACGGTACACCCTGGCGTGAGTACGGTATGACCCATGGTGCGTCACGATTCGCCACGGCGTCTGCACCTTGGCGCACCGTGGCCCTATGTGACTGGGGCTTTATGTACTTCTCAGTGTGAGTAAGGTTGACTGACAACATACGACAGTATATGTAAATACACTGAACACTTAAATTAGTGAGGTGCAGATTGGACTAACCTTAAACTAGTCAAACAGGTTAGTCAAGCCTGCTTGAACACCTTCCCAGCTAACACACTACGTTGCTACAACGTTGTACAACTTGCTACAACGTTGTACAATGTTGTACAACGTTGCTACAACGTTGTACAACCTGTTTACAACGTTGTGCAACGTTGTAGCAACGTAGTGTGTTAGCTGGGTTAACGCTGTTTCTCAAACTAGTCAAGGCTGCTGTACTGGTTATTAGCATGTGGACTACCTACCTATTAGTCCAGCTGGCCTGACTAATGTGATCTGTTGTGCTGGACTATGAATAAACAAGCTGGCTGGACTAGTGTGATGGTAGTCATGCAGACTCGACTAGTTCGGAAGAAGTTAGTCAAGCCGAATGGACTAATGTTACATTAGTCAAGCTGGATGGACTAACGTTACGTTATTCAAAAAGGACACCACCTGGACTAACTTAAAGCTAGTCAATAACTAGTCGAGCGACTAACTTAAACTAGTCCAGCGTGCTGGCCCAACAGTATAGCTAGTCGACATACTAACAAAAAGCAAGTCCAGCATCTAAATAAAGCCTAGTCCAGCAGGCTAAGTTAGTCCTCCTGGTTAGTCAAACAATACTGACTAACTTTTAGAGCCCCTCTTTGAGCAGTGATTATACTTGACAATCGCTTTTCTTCTGCAGCTAGCGTGGGTATATTTTCAGTTACAAACTGCTTCACAAAGGTGTCATGGAGAGTTACGGTTAGGATTAGGGTTAGCGCTTGCGGGCTAAATACCTGTTGATGCCGGATTGATGATTTGTTGATCGGATTGTTTCGCACATTGTTATGTCGTTCGCCCGTGTGCGTGTACTGCGCGCGCATGCGCTGATGGCGACGTATTTCACGGTGACGCAGTGGAGGAGGGGGAGCAGCGCATTTTATTAGTAGTATAGATGGTTAGGGTTAGACTTGGTTTTGATTTAGGAAAAGACTTGATTTTACTTTCTGGCAGTGTCGCATTATTGCAGATAATAATAAGAGCTTTCTCCGTCAGCTCCATCCTAACCCTAAGCCCTAACCCAGCTGCATCGTCCATGATAAAATATGCGGCGCGTACGTAAGTACACGAATTATATACATGAGCTAGCTGGGGGGCGTCGGGTGGTGTAGTGGTTATTTCACTTGCCTTTCACATCTGGACCCAGGGTTCGATTCCCGTGAAATGGGTTTGCGTGGATTTTCTCCGTTGCACTCCTAGCTGCAAAGCATAGCTAGCCGACGTGACCCGGCCACAAATCACGTCTATAGCATCCCCCTTGCGCATTGCGCGTATGTGTAGACGACATGCATTTGCAGGCTTCTATAGGGCCTAAGTCGGTACAGTAGTCTATAATCCGCGCAGAAGTTCTGAATCAGACGGTGTATAGTTGTCAGAGGCAATGTGAATATCCTCGATATCATTATTTCTTTGTCCCAGCAGTTTAGGCCTATGAACAATCGCCTGTAAACAATCGCCACAGATGCGTTGCTTGTGCTTTTTATTTGGGCCCTGGACCGTGCTTGTACGCTCCTGCAAAATGGAAATGTCCACCGGATTGACGAATGACGATTTGGCCAACGGATAAACAAAATACCATCCGTTTCTTGTACGTAGGGCCGATCCGGCGAAGTTTGACAGGGGCATTATGGCTGTGACATACGAGTATCCGAGTTTTATGTCTGTTCCGATTAGCGTTATTTCCTAGTATTGCCTGATGTTATGGAGATATTTTCTGAAGGGTCACAAATAAGTATAGATTTGTATCACTTGGTTTTGATAGAGTTTGATAGAGTTTGACCATAGTGACCGATAGTGAGCGTTAAGTTATTAATTTAGGAATGATCCGTTTAGATACACCCACGTTTCTATATCTGAATTACTGTATTAAATATCCCACGGATATGTATAATAATATCAGATGGTATTTTGGGTACCTTATTAAACCCAAGACCTACCTACTTTCGTCGGTCGAGGCAACCAGGCCCGACACTGACAACCATACAGCCCACATTAACTCGGGCCCGCAACAGGCTAGTGTCAACACCGGCAAGTGGACTGCCCGAGGGATCTTCTGTGGGGCGATACGGTATTATACGGTGGATGACCAGAGTTCGTCTTATTATTTTGTGACAGTTTCCGTACGGTGGGCCCTTTTGTGTGTGCGTGTGTGTGAGTGCCTGTATTTGAATGTGTGTTGGTAAATTAATATTGACTGCCGGTTTATTCATACCAGAACCAATAAATCTATTATAATTTTCATTGGAGTATGTATTTGGTTGGTGTAAGAAGTCACACCACTTATATTTAATCAACTTAGGGTGATTATAGTTAAATCACATAGGCCTAAGTTTATTTAACCCTTTGCATGCTACAATACTTTATTTTGTTTTTAATTGGACATTTTAATACAAATTGTAGAAAAAAACTGTTGTTTTATGCCGTTATGCCGATATTCTGTTAGTGATCATGTACCTGATACAACAACACCAATAATTTTAAAACTGCCTTTGGAGTAAGGGAAGGGGGCTTTTTTCATTATGGAAGCCGCAGCACACGTAGCACACGCGTACAGCACGCGGAGTTTGTGTACAGCCACACGGCAAAATAGTGTATTTTATTCATTATAATTGCTTTAAATATATATTAATAGTAAAATATATATTATTACATTTAAACTTGTATTACTTTTTGGAAATTAAAGATTTGTTAAATATATAAATGCGACTTTTACCGCACGAGTCAGTATACGGATCGCGACTAAAGGACGAAAGGTTTTGACGTTGTTCGGCGGTAAACCAGAAGCGACCGAAAACAGAGAAAAGTGACGGGCATAAGTGCTTTCTAAACGAAAATTTGACAATCTATAGGGTCGTTTTGACGTGCTTAGGATGAAATTTACTGTGATTTGACATGTACAATGAGGAACCTTTAATAATGTATACTTGAAAGGCGGTATAACTGCAGTTCTGCAGTTATAGGTTTTATGTTGCTCCACAGTTTTCAATTGGGTTTATTAGGTTGGTGACTTAGCAGGTTATGTCAGAACTTTGATATTTGATGAAACTCTTCATAACATTCATGCAAGCGTCAATTGCGCGAATACCATGAGTGCAATTAATACAATCAGATGTGACATGCGGATACGAAAAAGTTAGGCTAAAAAAAGGGTAAAGTTCAAGAAATGTTCATCGACGATCAGGTCAAAATCTGCGCATAGTGTTTAAATCATAGACGGTTCAGTCTAGGACGACCACCATGAAAATGTCGCCCCCTAAGCAAGAGTTATGTTTATAATATTCCGGTTGGATGCGCAAACTGTTAGTTAATTAAGGACATTTCATTGAAGCATGTACCGGTACATTATCGATAAGGAAGTGGCCTGCCCAGACGACCCGCCGTTCACTCTGTGGGGTCGTCGAACCAAAAAACGGTACATTATCGATAATAAGTTATCAATTGATTAAAGTAAAATTTATTAAAGAAACATATTGATCCCACCATCTTTTTTCCATTTCAAAAATTAAAACTACGCACTTTCTCACTGCCTTCTTCATTGTACTCATGAAGCAGGTAAGATTTTACGAACGTAGGTGCAATCCAATAGGGCCTATCGATGCATCATGACAACATGTCTGGTACACGATTGCGTTTTTTGACAACAGGGGAAACACAATAATATTTCTCAGTTGGAGTTTGGAAAAATAGTTTTGTGTGAATACGGTGGATTATTTTGCCGTCACCTGTTTTTTTCTCAATGCATGAAGTATCTACACATCGTGAACCCATGCCTTAACTCTAAAAAAAATTAAATCTAATAACATTTTTAGACATAATCCATTGCCCAAAGGCAGGGAAGCACTGTTAATGGACTTTCTTTCCTTAAAAATATAATTTAAAGCGAGGCGCCCATGCATGCTGTACAGCATTACAACCTGGAAACCTCCCTTTACAAAACATACAGCGTATGCTCTGTAACACACCAAATTCGGAACCGTTATTTCGGTCAACTTACCTGAACAACGCTCCATCGTCCTGTAACTTGCCCTACGACCTCTGCCAGAGCTGACAATACGGTTCCAAATATGGCAATTTTCACTGGGGGTGTGTACAACTGTTCGTACAGTCGATCCAGAGCTGCCGTCAACTCCCCCTGAAACCAAAAGACATACCTGATGCCGTCTCAATACAGAATACCAATCTCATGAATTAGACAAGACAACTCTTTCTATAAACAACGCTCCAGTATTACACTGTAACAAATACAGTCGTTAGAGGCACGTCAGCATGTTGCCAAACTGGTCCCATGTATTCGAACAACACCTCGTCACTTTGTAGCTTAACAGTATTTTTAAATAAAATAATAATAATGTGAAAATCGGTAGAATTATCTTTACGGCCCAAATTGTTTTTAACTTATTGAAATTGTTGCGGAGAAATTAAATTAGAGAGATATGTTGTTGGTGTACAGATATACTTTTTCCTGATTCGTTCACATTTACCTCTGTATCATTACATAGCATGACTAGTTCGTAGCCAGGTAGTACGTCGGTGCTATTGTTGACATCCATTATAGCCTGCTGTGCACCTACTAGCGAACCATAACCAAAAAACGCAGTCCATCCATCCTTTTCAGAGAGTGGGAGCAGTCCACCAATATACAAGGGCACCTTGGTCGATGAATTGACAGCTTGGTGAACACCGATACACGCTAGTAAAACGACAGTTTGTAGAAACGGCAGTGTCGTCATTATTGTACACACAAATGTAGCCAAAATATGAACGCCCGTCTCGCCAATAAAAACTCAGAGGGCAAACTGACTTCGGTTACAGCACGATACCTTTCGCTAAAAAAAATAGGGGATGTTCCATTATCTATTTTCGGCGGAGTAGATATTAACGTTAGCCATTGTAACAGAACAATTCAGACTATTCTAACAAATGCGCATGTTTTGAACTGCACGGTTTTGAAGATCTGTTAGTCTGTGGATATTTGATTGGCGATGGTAAAAAGTATTCAGCGGGTAGCATTTCTTTATTTTAATGTAGCGGCTGGTACACTGAAGACATAATGATGCGTGTGTTATTGTCATCATGAGAAAACATATGCTCGTATCATTGTAACATGACGAGATTTTCTTTTCCATTTATTGACATTTGAGTGTTGTTCTGTTCGTGTTTGTCTTGTTTTCGTGACAAAAGGACAATGGCACGCCACTGAGCGGGTTGGGTTTTTCCGTAGGATAGTTTAGCAAAATTATTCATTTGCTCGTCGCTTGGGTATGGTTTGCGCCTATAATTGTTAGATAGCCTAGGTAAGCTTATTTCATCTATGAATATGAGTACAGCAGTAAGCCTAGTAAAAGTAGTATTACCAGTGCTAGGCCTATTAATGCTAGTAATAGTAAGTAGACTCCTACATAGGTCTACCAAGAACTAGTGCAGTAATACTAGTACAAGACACTGTTGTCCGGGCAACCGGACTCGGGACCCTGTGCCGGGAAAGCAACGCCCTCGGTCTGTCCGCTTGTTTGCTCCGTGAGGGTCTTTGTCGAAGGGACGGGGGGATTCGAAAGCCCACCTTCACTGTAGTCCGGCTAATGGCGCCGGCCCGACCCGAGCGACACCATCCACCGGAAGGAGGGTGGTGTACGCTCAAAACTAAAAAACAGTAATACTAGTACAAGACCTTGTTGTCCAGGCAACTGGACTCGGGACCCTGTGCCGGGAAAACAACGCCCTCGGTCTGTCCCATCCGCTTGTTTGCTCCGTGAGGGTCTTTGTCGAAGGGACGGGGGGATTCGAAAGCCAACCCCCACTGTGGTCCGGCTAATGGCCCCGGCCCGTCCCGAGCGACATCACCCACCGGAAGGGGGGTTTTGTACGCTCAAGTTGCCGCTGAAAATTACTTGTGTAGGCCTACTTTAGTATTATTATTACCAGGCGTATTCTAATCTAATCTGCTTGTAAATCCTGTCAATGATAATGATATTTAAAGCTGAAGTGAACAACAACAAAGAGAAGGTACGGGGCACCAACTGGATCACTGCTGAGGCGTGGGCCTTGCTAGATGCCGTGCAAGACAACCACACCCAGGTTGTCAAGAAGAGATTTGGCTTGACGGTGTCTGCTGGCTCCGGAGCGAAGACCTGGCAGAACATTACGGCCTGGGTCAATGCAGTTGGGGTAGGCCTGCGCACCACAGCGCAGGTTGAGAAAAAATGAGCGGATGTCAAGTCCAAATCCCTGTCTGCTCTTGCAGCATTTCGGAAAAACACGTTAAACACAGCTATTTTGTTTAAGTTAAGATGTAGTTTTTTATCCATTACCGATGCATTATTCACACAAATATAACATTTGAACCTCTGCAGGTGGAGGCAAGAAACCACCCGCACTCACGGATATCGAGGAACGAGTGCAGGACATTCTAGTGGACACCTCAACCACAACGACAACCCAGTAAGCTGGAGAAATGTTTTATCAGTGTCTTTGGTTACCCTGTATTTTTTGTTTTCAGATAAGCTTACATAGTACTGATGAGACTGTTTCTTTTATCAATGTTCTTTTTAGAATGTTGGAATAAATCTTGAAGATTCGGAAGATATGGCCAGCAGTGAAATGGAAGATGACAACCCAGCACATGTTGTAGGCAGGTAGAGTAATTATTACATAATTATTTAATGTTAGTTTATAAATATTCCAAGGAAAACAATCAACTAATTTTCATTTCATTTATTTCATAATCCCCTCCCAAAAAAATGAATAAATACACATATAAACCACAGTGAGACCTGTCACAAACATACCAGTGTTGTTAAAGTTTAACAAAAGCTGTTTTACATGTCACTAAAATGGCTAATTTTACACATGTATGTAGCATACCACCTTCAATCACCTCCCTGGAGAAGGTCCCACGAGAATATCCATCAAGGGGCATTAAGAGGTAATCTATATCCGTATAATGTACTCCACACACCTCAATATCAGCTGAACTCAAACTAGTTATTTAATAAAGAGTTTTACTACAGTAAAATCTTATAGGCTATAGGCTGCTTTGCATTTGCAATTTTTACTAGTTTAAGAACATTCTTCAAAGTTACGTCACCTAATTAGGTCTCGTAAATTTTTTCGAAATGTTATGCCAAGATAAGAATAATTCTTATCGTAACTAGTTCCAGAATAGCATTTGTCTCTGTAATTATCTCATCGTCAGTCTTAAATGCTCTACTGGCTCTACCAAAAATCTATATTTATCGATCCCCTTATCACATGGGAACATTGGATCAAAAGCAAAATAATGCTGGAATATAATCATTATAAATAAAAAAATAATGTTTCCCGTTTCCTCTCAAAATGGGATGTAAATAATTATTTATTTGATTGGAATGAAATAGATGGTATTAGATGGCCTTTTGAATCACCCTTATTTCCTTTACCTCGGATTCGGCTGGGCAGCTGCTCGCATGTCAGCGAGACTAGGCGTATGCCTTTGTCCGGTCGGCTCTCTACCTTTCCTTTCCGTCTTGTTTCCTCTTTTCGTTATAAGTGAAACGTGTTTATGTTGTGTTAAAAGTTTGACATTTCGCTGTTTTAAAATCATCAATTTTTATCAAGCTGTTTAATAAAACATCTGTTTTATATTATTCTCTTTTATATACAGTTTCATACCAAAATCGTTAATTCCTGCCTGCTTTTATCGATGCCTTACTTCACAGTTTTCATCATTTTATTTTATCTTGTGCCTTTATTAGATATCGTTTCATAAAAAATGTTATAACCCAATGGCTTTTTATCTCCTGTATAACCCTCTGTTCTCGCTATATTTTATCAACTCTGTTTTATTTTAACCTGTTTTTGGTGTTAATGATTGATAATTTTGAAGTATAAGTTCGGTTTGCAAAGTAATTTTTTTTTTCATGACAAGATAGTGATCAGAACATGAAAAGATAGTGACTAGAACATGACAAGATGGTGACCAGAACATGACAAGACGGTGACCAGAACATGACAAGATAGTGACCAGGGTATGATATTGTACAGACACTCAGGCAAAGCAAGTTTCATCTTGTCAACATGACAAGTGATAGTCCTACCACAGTCCTACCACAGTCCTACCATAGTCCTACCACAGTCCTCCCCTAGTCCTCACCTAGTCCATGGAGGTAATGGCGGTATACCACGAGCATTTGATAAAGTACCCAGTTCTCTGCTTATGATCCCGATATCTCGGTAAGTAAATTGGAAAGAGTTCGTAGGAAAACAAAATACAGCTTTAAGGATTTGTTATGTCAGTCAATGTTAATACTACATTGTACCAGGCTAGCGTACCGCGCTCTTCTAGGAATAAATGCAACGTTTTGGTAGTGAGCAGCTCATCTCCACAGTAAAATGTGCCGTGCTGGAAAATGTTTTTCTGAAAATGGTCTAATATCGTAGGACGTACCTATTTAAACGTATTCAAATTTGGTGTCTGGTTTTAGCATGCATAGTTGTTCGGCAAAAAAATACTTTGTAGGGTTGTTTTCTTACCAGCGCCAGGCATAATAATAAAAAGAGCTGTCGGCTTCTCCAAAGAATCGTGACGTCTAAGTACGTACTCCTGTGTCCAACGACTATTTACTGTTTACGCTCCATTATAAACAC
>JAVCKS010048884.1:0-25336 GCA_032273685.1 Pteraster tesselatus
TGCCTAGCGTACATTTGCGAAGTACAACTATTGCACTAATTGTTTGGTGATCTACTGATCTTCAGTTTGTGGGTCAACCGGTAAGTTTGTGGGTCTACGCCTGTTCTTTGTTTGTTTGATCGTTTGTTAGTTTAGCCGCGTAGGGTTACAAAAGTAGTATTTATTGTAATGGGACTAATGATCATCAGGGACGATACGGTGTGTGTGTGTGTTTCTATCTGTTATAAAGTGTTACTATATAGTTTTATAGGCCATTAGGCCTACTCGTCTAAGGCCAGATAAAAAAAAAAGTTGTTGGGCGTCCTTTTATTTGGGAAGTTCGGGTAGGGAGGGAGGTTTTATATTTTTTTTCTAATTCTCATCGAGTTTTGTTGGCATGTGAAAATATAAAATAAAGACTACTTTCTTCTCAAAATGGTTGTATTTCTTCACCATACTAGGCATCCTTCTATATCAATGCCAAAACTCTCAAAAGCCAGCGAAAAACATCGCAATGCACATGCGGTGCTTAACAATAACAGCGCCAAACTTTGAATGTAAAAAGATGATTTTGTTAAAAATAAAAACAAAATCATGTCGGGCGTGTTTTGTAGAGTCGGGCGGGGACGCTCAACAACTTTTTTTTTTTATCTGGCCTAATAATTGGCAAACTAACTTCACTGGTTACCAGGTAGACCTACCAGTCCAAGTAACAGATATCTCGCACAAGTTGTTCTTGGAGAGTCTGGGGTCAAGGTTAAGATATGAATGTGATGTACTGAAATATCATTATAATCGCGATAAACTGATCCTTTGGTTTTTTTTTACAAACCCAAATTAATTTAGCTGAGAAGCGGTGCGTTATACTAGTCTCCTAGATTTCCTAAACAACAACCATGCAAAATTGAGCTCATGCAGGAAGGGCCATTTGACTTGTTGAGATCCCGAGATAATTTATGGCATGATGACAACATAAACGGGAAAGATGTCGTCATTCTGTGATAGTTATCTCAGGATGTTGACATCTTTCCCATTGTATATTGTCATCCTGACATTCAGGGTACAGGGATCTCAACAAGTCAGATGGCACTTCCAGAGCTCCGTATAGTTTGGGACGCTATTCGGACTTAATAATTGTGGCCGAGATTTTATGGTGGTTCAACTTTGCACACCTCTAGGTTGCTCTTGTTTTTTGTTTGTAACACATTCGTTTTTGTAACGCATTATATTAAGCCTAAATTAAATTTAAAAACAAAACAACAAGCTTGTTGTTTTGATTTTAAATTAAATAAAATTTTATATAAGTTTGTAATTTACCTGTCTTGACCCTGGCCTTTAGTGGCTGCCTAGTGTTCACTCATGTGTGCTCCAATTTTACCACAAAGCATTTAATAATGCGACATAATAATGGCACTTTACAGCGGTACAATTGATCTATTCTGTTTTTTGTCCAAGAACTTTTCTAGTTTCTATCAGGGCACTGATGGTGTTCATAATGGCTTACATAATAGGCCTATCACTTTTCAACATTTATAATGCATTACTTGTTTAGATTTTTTTTAATCAATTGAATACAGTGTATGTGACCAATGGGAGACGCCAGCGATACATTAGTAAAATAGTAGTACATGTATAGCACTCTATTGTGACGCGTGATGTCAGATTCAGTGTAGTATGCGCTACATGCAGTCACTAACATCACAGTTTGACCATGTGTTAAAATAATGACATTGCTGTAACATTAGATAGAGATGGTAACACCAAGCACTTAACTAGAAACCTGGCAGATGTTTCAGATGTTCATCCAGTTCTTGTGTATTTTGGATTGTTATTTCTGAAACTTATACTACCAACTGTGCTTTACTCCGTGTGAAACCTGTACCAATAATAACCCCAGCCCCCATGCTGGGTCCAAATGTAATATTATCCTCCATCCTTTTAACCAAGTTGAAACTCGAAACTAAAGATAGAGGTATGTATACAGTAGCTAAATATATATTCTTAAAAGTTGTGGAGGTCTTATTTGTTCGAAGGGGGGCCAATTATAACCACCGACTCTTTGGTACTGAAACCTACAAAGCACTGGGGATTGTTTTGGGAGTTACCGATATGAGTCATTAATTTAGTCTGGTTTTTAACTATACCCCTTCCCTTACAGGAACAGATCAGAACCACACAAACTGAGTCAACGTTCTTGCCTTGTGATTCTAATCACAGCTGGACGTACGAGATAAACCTGCCTTAAAATGCCCCACAATAATTATTGCTCATTTCTCATCCAAATCATTTGTGAAGTGGGCTGGTTTATGCGTGTACCAACCACCATGAAGACATCATTTGCAGCTGTAGTGATGGTTGCAGTGCTGCTGTTGCCGTGTCTGACAACAGCTGTGCCAGTAAGTTTTAGCCTATTACTTTTTATCTACTAGTATACCTCTATTGGCCAATTACAGTAATGGTTTTGTATTTAATTATTTGGCATTGTTTCACAAATTAGTAATCTGTGAAAGATTATTAAAGTTGTATTAGATACAGTGTGTATTATAATTATTGTTGTTATTTATTCAACTATCAACAATCAAACAATACAATACAAGACAATGCTACTACATGTATACTCCAGGGGCTAGGGGCACCAAAGGCCAAATGATGACTGTGATCCTTAAATCTGCAGCCCCACATATGTCTATGCTGACTGTATGGTACACCTATTTTTAAATACAATTCACAACAAAGCAGACGGCTGATTTGTAATAACAAAATATAAGCAAATTATATCCATCACTGATTTTCCATTATTGAAACTTGAAAGGCAGTTTGTATCACAAATCGTGAGCGTAGTAAGGCATAGATGGGCACTACATGTACATGTACACTGGTATAATTTAGATAATATAATTGGAATGTGAAGTACTAATTTATTTTGCAAAAAGGATTAGAAAAGCATAGCACCAACTTTTACAAGCCTGGTGATGTGCTAATGTAAGTGCTGATTTATGTTTTACTTCAAGATCTAGTTAACCATGTCTACATACATGTACACATACCAATAACAGGGATTTGACAATATTCCATAGCTAATAATAGCCTATTAATACAGATTGTAACTTTTAAAACAAGCTCACTGACACATCAGCCCTACCAGCAAGGGAAGGTGTTATCAATAACAGGCACAATTGATGGAAACCAGGCATGTGCAATCGGGGGCCAAATACTACGTAAAAAAACCAAATTTGGGATACATGTATAATGAGGTAGCTTTTTTTTTTAGGTTTAAAGGTTTTAAAGGTTTGAAAAGTGTTAACAGTTTTAACTCCTAAAGTTGCAACCCCAAGGCTGCGTACTGTGTAGATAAACTTTATACTCTGATCACAAAGCCACATACACTGTAGTAGCAGGTACAGAGAGAGCATTACTACAGTGTATAATGAAACACAGGTGCTCCCAGTACATGTAGTTGTGTCATTGACCTGTAAAACATGAACCATACAGGGCAGCAAAGCTGTGACATAATTAATAGCTCAGCATGATTGTTTTAGTTGATTTAGTAAATTTAGATACATGTGCAGTACATGTAATACATGTACATGTATCTAGAAATCATAGCAGACTTTATATGTAAATCAAAGTAAACTGTGATTATTTAGTCTTCAAAAGAATTTTATTTTTCCATATATTTGTTCATTCATTTATTGATGATTTCGCAGGTCCAACAGATTAACAAAGTTGTAACAAATTAATAACTACCACTGTACATAAAGTACACGTCAATGCAGTACACTTTACGAAACAGTAAATAAAACTAACCCCAAAAATATACAAAAAGGAAACTATATTCATAGTGTTGTTGAACATTCAATAAATTCAATTTACATTTATTCCAGTAACCATATTCCAGTTCATACATGTACCAGTATGTACATGTAGGATACAATAAAATAACACAATCCACGTTATAACTTCAAACTGCACATACTGTGCATGTACTAGATAATTTGTCTTTATAGATGACAGAGGCAATGTCTCATCAGAAGCTAAGGCTTGTAGTGAATTTGCACCTTTTTGATATCAAGTAAAACATATTTACCAATATAAGCAAAGCTTACAATGTAGTGCAGACAAATCAAGATGAATGGAATAAACAACCAGATGAACGAACAAACAACAAACAACAAAATACCGGTAGATATATGATGGGTTACAAGTTGTAAAGTTTCACGAGTAAAGAATTTGGACGCAAATTTGGTACCGTAATTTACAGACTTTTTAATTTAATGTTATTTTATTCTTGATGTTTGTTACCTGAACTTGTAATGTGAAAGATGTGATGTGAAAGATGTGATGGAGTGTGCTAATAAATGACAATACAAAGAAATTATTTTGTTATGTTTTGGTTGCATGCCCCAAATTCCCCAATTGTGGCATACATGTAATACACTTTACACTTGGGTAAACCATTCTGTCGTATACTTTAAATGTATTAAACATTTAATTAAGATTTCTTTTTGTCCAAGAACTTTTTAGAGGGGTTTATTTCTGAAATGCTGAAATGTTAAAGGCACATTGTAGTGTACATGTACATTGTTTGTTCAATACAATTTTAACACAGTAGACAGCTACATGTATTTTTCAATATAGAAAAATAAGTTTAGATATTGTAAAGTCTCACAATAGGCAAACGGTTCATACAGTACTAGTACCGGTACATTGTACCTGTATTTCTACATGAATGTACACTGGCGTGCAAAAGTGTATGTACATGTACGTGCCAGTAGTACAATTGTCAATATGACATTTAACATCACTTTTGCATGGCAGTGTACGAGGTATACTCTTTGAACACGTACAATGTATGACTCTGATCCTGGCCTTTGCAACCTAAGTCATGCATGTATTCATCGGCTAAGCCACAAATTTTATAGCTTTATAATTACTTTTTCAAAGATTTCAATAAGGTACACTGTGTACATGTCCAGGGTTGTAAACTACAGTATTCCTGGGGGGCTAAGGGGAAGGGAGGATCAAGTAAGACATGACTATAGTAAATCACTTGTGACTTATACGTAGACGTAATACTAGGTAATATTGGTCGCCATGTGCTGCTACACTTAGGTAAATCATTACAGTTATATAGTTGTAAATGTACATTGTGTACTAGCTACATATATACTATAGCCAATACATTAGGTGTAAATTACACATTTCACAAAACCAGGATAAAGTCGCACAAAGCTATTTATTTAGTATTAATAATTGGTACAGTTAACCGATACAGTTGGCCCAAGAAACTTTGAAACATTTAAGTTGAGATGTATTTCTACAGGTATTTTCTATCAATCTGAGTCTGTCATTGACTGGCCTGCACTATTTGCATGATGAATGCAAAGGGACACACATGAATATATATACATGTAGTGTGCGATGACTCTACAAAATTGAGCCGACTGCAACTCCATACCAAAATTCCAATTCTATAAGGCCTGTATATTCTATAAACTCCACCATGTTGCAGTCCAGAATAGCGCTAATTTATTACTGGTACATTCGACAAATAACATACTTTCTCAGCACTATCATCAGCTTTCTTAATCAACTAAGCAAGCAAATACATCACATAGGCTACAATGTACATTGTACTGATTAAAGTTACTGTAGGGTATCTTGAGAATCTTAAATGGTACCCCAATACTTCGCTCTCATATTGCACTATGGACTAGAATGATGTTGGTTTCAAAGCTTGAAAATATTAATCTAGTACAATCACTGACAAATATAGAGATGGGGAAAAAAGCTGAGAATTGCCTGTAGATATAAAAATTCACATGTCACAAATGTTCAGCCCGACGGCTCTGGATCATTTATCTGATGTCACTTAGATGTATCCAATCAATGTCTTTCATTTGCCCTATTTAATTGTGACCCATGGCCAAACATGTTTTTGTTGTTGCCCTTTTCTATCCGACTGTGCAGGGATTCCAGGTCAGTTGTACAATGGTTACCTGTTCATTGGCAGATCCCGGCTTCAGTCGTGCATACACTGTGTTACATTTGCTTGTAAGCCAAGAAAATACTTTGTACAGTAAATGTACACACTGTACATGTACACTGTACATGTTCAATTACCGCCATAATAATTCTTAAAGTAGCACTTATCAAGCATGGATCCCAGCCTTGTATTCTCAACTAAAAAGATGCTGTACTATGCACAAAAGCTTATAATCTGTGCTCGGTAATAACGCGGCCACTCTGGAATTACAACTGTGCATGTGGTAAAGACCCAAAAATGCACACGAGTCAATGAACCGGTAACCAAATATATACTTGTATTTCACAGAAATTCGTTTATTTTGATGCATTATGGAATTATCAGCTGTCTGTTTAAAGCGATACTATAGTACTGTTGCTCTGGCTGAGTGGTACAGTACATATGAAAGTACATTACTAGTACTGTCAAGAGAATTACCCACAAAGTCTATGACATCATTCTATAGTTTGAAAACAACATGTACTGTGTCTGCTTAGCTTAGAGGCTATTATTAGTAGACACCCCCATGAAACTGTTTATGTTGATACACAATGATCTGTTTGTGTTACCTTATCAGGTACTGATCCTATGGTAGGTGGTATGTCCCCATTACTCATCATCTGGGCAAATATCTGTGGGGTGACTCAGAGGTATGAGGTATGCCCAGAAGGGTTTTAAATCATACAGTGAAAACAGTCACTGGCCTTGAGCATCAATTGACAGTTCCTTGGTCTATAAAGAACCACTGGCTGTTTCACCTACAGTGTATTCAGCCACAGGTTTGTTTGTGTGACTATGTGGTGTGACATCGACTTGTTGATGTTTCAGTTTCGGTTACCACTAATAAACATCCAATCTATGGGTAATTGTTTTAACAGTACAGGTATTTTGGAGTAGGTGAGGCTCAGTTGCAAATTGATTATTGTCAATACTTGTGTTGCAACTGAGCAGAGATTAATTTCCTCTGAAATAAAATTCCCCCAAACTCTTATTTTTGTATGCATGAATGGTGTAAAGTTACAACTCCCTGAAAACATGTATCTACCTCTATTGTGCAATGGGCAGTGAGCGTGCATGATTTCAAGTGTCCTTGAAAGATGTTTGACTAGCACCCTTGCTTGTTGACCTAGAATTCTACCTCCATGGTTCTAATGACAACGTTGTGGCGCATGCAACTCAAACATGCTATGGCAGGTTTAAATCTGTGCATTCTTGGTCATACATTGTACATGTACAGCTTTATCTAAAATCTTTAAAACCTTTAAAACGTTTCAACTCCAGAGCCGTAACCTTTTTAAGAACAGTCGCAATGTTTGCCCTGATGGGACATGCGTCCTTGTGGTTTAAATTATCAATTGTTCATGTACATGTAGTTGACCCTATATATATATATGTACATACCACTATTACAACTCAGAACAAACGTTTGTTGTGGGTACATGTATGTAGTACAGTTTTTTTGCATTTGGAGGTACATATGATGATGCTGTTCAGAATGTACACTACATACACTGTACATTTGTACTGCCGTATATTTTGGAATATAAGTTTTGCCGGGTATAAGCCGCGCAGCATGTGTACATGTGTACATAGCCGCCCAAGTATATAAGCCGCAAGTCGCAGGAGCACCACTGGTTTCACTAATTATGCCGCTATTGTGTACATGTACATGTACATGTATGGTAGAGCTACGAAGCATACACTATTGTGTGGATCGAGTTAATAGGCATAAAGTTTCCAGAAATGATAAATCCTCTCTAGATTATTTTTGAAGGGAATAAGAGGATATTGCATGTGGGCACCCTTAGGACTAGGCTGGTGCATCACTCTCTAAACTGATGGTCCAATGAAAATAAGCAGTCGTTGCTGACCATGGTTTGTGTCCGGAACCAGACACCGTCTTTTCTGGACCTGGACTATAACCTGCAATTTATTGAGAAGTATTAAATTTTGAACAGAGCGTTTCTATTTTAAGTGGTGCAGCGTTTCTAGTCTTTATGGCACTGGTTACTGGCATACATTTTCCTTTATTACCAGCAATAAAGGAAATCCACCGCCGTAAATCAAAATACAAGAGCCTTCAGTATGTGTAATAATCACTTTCAAAATTGATGTTTGATTAAAGAGGTTACTCAAATGAGAAATTTAACAATACGATTGCGGTCACTATTGTGTTTACACGGCTTCTACTTAAATTACAATGTTTTATGCCCTAGTGTTTCCATTGCTAATTTCTTGAACTCCTATTATAGTATTGAACTCAAGCTAATCTTTGAAGGTTGCCAAGCCATTGACGATTGCGTGGCACGTACGTGCATTTGGTTAACCTGAAAGAGCTGCTTGAACTAAGGAATGCACAGACGACCTACCAATTTTGTGGCTTTCACAATGCTAGCTTTTCCTTGACTCCGATTTGTAGCTGAGACGGAAATCATTGGATTTGAAAACGTTTGCTACTCGCTTCCAAATGTGACCCATTCTGCAAAAATAGTCACATGTCGCTGGAAACTTCATTTCAATCACCGTGTATGGCTGAAAAAAGTGCAAAACCAGCTTTATTTTGTTGTACATGTACAGTACGTCGAACACTGATTGTTGTTTTAGTTTAGTTAAAAAGTTTTCATCTTTTGACAAAAGAGATCACTAGGGTATGTGTGAAAATCTTTGGATAAATTATAATATAACTTAAAAGTTTCGTGACTTGCGACCAATTTTGCAGGAGGTCACAAATATACACTGTACATGTAAGATGGTGCATGGTCAATGTAGATACAGGGGTTCAAATCAATGGCAATCTACAAGTTACCAGTGGAGTGTTCACATCCATTGATAGTGATGAATGCCTAGTTGATGATCGACTGCACGAAATTTCCTGATGAGAGGAAACAGGTCTTTAGAAAACAACCGAAATGCGTAGACTGTGGTTTGTATTGTCATTACCCTATATACCTTGCTATCATGAAACCACAGATACCCGCATTCAATATTTATGTATACTTACTCAGAGGAGGATATGCAAAATGTAGACCGAAATCCCCTTTAAAAACTGTGAACACTGTTTGCTACAAACACAAGTTGTTCAGCTTTACGCGTGAATTTAGGAAATATCTTTCAAATGTTTTCAACTTTAATAATATTTAACCCAATTAAGATTTGTCAAGGACAAAAAAAAACCAATTGACTAATATTTTACAAACTTTTCTCTGTAAGAGAGCGGTACACTAAAAATGTGTGTTATTATGCTGCAGTGTGCAATGTCTACCATGGGATGTACAAGTACATATATGCCACTGTAGATCATTGCGACTCGGATGTAGTACCATACAAATAATTCATTATGCCATAAGACTCAGTGGCAATACATACTGCCTATTGTGCGAATATTATTAGCCTCCAACATGTTCCTTTTACTGTTGTCATTGCACCTCTACTCTACAAGTACAACAGGGCTGGAATGGTACCAGTGCAGTATTTCCAGTGTTTCTCACACCGCTCACAAACACCACGTGCTGATAACGATGCGTGTGATTTTGTATGGGGATATAAAATTGCAAAATGTCCAGAGAAATTTCTTACGTTAACCGTTTAGACTATAGTGTACCTGGAAGTGCAATTCATATTCACAAATTCTTAGATATTTCTAGAATAATTCAAGCTCTTTCTGTTAATGTGAAGATGAATGTACCCATTGTGGTTCTTAAGATAAGATTTTTTTAAATATGCACATTTAAATTAGTGTAACTGGAAGTAGAGGTCAAATGGGGTCACAATTTCCGGGTAAAAAGTATACTAATTCAAGCTCTTTCAGATGATGTCAAACCATGCATGTGCCTCCCTAATTTTTGAAATAATAACTTTTAGGTTTGCGTAACCGGAAGTACATGTACAGGCCTAATTGGTTGAACTTTTATCTGCAGTATGTATGTTATTTGTGTGAAGTTTCAAGTCTTTCATCAAGGTTTGGAGACAGCAGGACCTTCAAAAGTGATGCGATGACGCATTAACAAAACTGTTTTCACATTAGAGGAGACACACTGAATACCCCTTCAAAACAGTAGTTTATTATTTAACCAAAAACGAGGGCGGCATGGAACTGGATTAAAGCAAGTCATGAATTAAATAAATTATGGCAAAAACAAAAAAATTACAATTGGTATTTTACAAGTACAACAAGGCCACTCAGTAGGCAGGTCTACTGACTGTATCTTGGCACTGTTGACGGTAAGCCTGTTGGCGACAGATGTCCTGACATCGTGAGATGTGTACTTGTCAGGCAACTAAAATGAAGCAGTCCTGGCCTTGTCTCTAGCGGGCCCTTGCACAACCTCTGGTACAGTTCCAAAATTAAAACACTGTGATCATTGGGAACTGAAATCGGTTCTTATTTCATGACTGCCTTTATACCCACCAAAACACACACAAGGGATCTACATGTGTATTGTGCCTATCAATCACAGCACGTTACAGTTGTGTAGTTAATCAACTGTTGATTCACTGCACAACGCAAAAGGACAGGATGTAATTCGATTTACAACACGACTCAACTATTTACAACATGTCTCTATTCATTTACGACCTGACGACTCTGAATTACAACATGACCATGTACAGTGTAAGG
Source organism: Pteraster tesselatus (assembly GCA_032273685.1). Lineage (NCBI taxonomy): Eukaryota > Metazoa > Echinodermata > Asteroidea > Velatida > Pterasteridae > Pteraster > Pteraster tesselatus. The sequence continues at coordinate 10,623 of JAVCKS010048884.1, forward strand.
GTCATGTCCTAAATCGATTTAAATGTAAGACAAGGCTCAATTATTTACGTAGTTATATTATGTCGAGAATTGATTTAAGACATGATGCAATTATTAAGGTCATGTCGTAATTCGATTTAAGATGCAACTCGGTTAAATGTACAGTGTACATGTATGTAATGCGCGAGGAAGAAACATTGCTACATGTCCCTATTCCGCCTTTTTTACGGCCTTCTTTTTATTTATAACCCGACGGCTCTGAATTACAACATGGCTCTAAATACAAATTGTAACGTGACTGTAAAAAGAGTCGTGTCGTAATTATATTTTAGGAACGACGCAAAAATTAGGTCAGGTCGTAATTCGGTTTAGGACACAACATTATTATTTAGGACATACATGTTGTAATTCCAATTAAGACACGATTGTAAAACATAAGATATATATTGTAAAAAACATTACTACATGTACTGCTTCCATAGCAAACATTTATGGTTATCATCTGCAAACCTTATCCGTACTCGTAGGCATGCAAAACCTCTCTGTTAAACTCCAAATTTGTACAATTTTGTTATCTTGGGGATATTGAACTAATACGTACAGCTGAACTAATTACAAGTGTTAATTTCCTTTCTTGTTGTGACCCGTTGCTACTATCGCACTGACGTTGTCATTCAGCTGAGATCGTTGCTGTGATGGTTGGGTGTTTGATTGTAGTGCCGATTTCACCTGAAGTGTATACTTCTTTTCCTCTTCAGCGTGTCGACAGACAAGTCCATGAAGAAGTAGAAGAAGACAGGTGGGGCCCGTGGAGTCAGGAATGGATGCCCTGTTCAAGGTCATGTGGAGGAGGTGTCTCCTACCAGCAGAGGAAGTGCATCACAGCAAGGTACTAGTTACTAGTTACCGTATGTGTACATTTGTACATGCATCATTTATTTAGCACTGCGTAAAATAGACTACGGTCCCTACACAACCTTCCATGTACTTTTATTTACTGTTTAGACATTATTTGCACACTGCTTGAAAGATATGCTGTAATCGTTAATTGCATGACATTGAGATCTTAGCAGGATCTTTGTTAATATCTTGCTGCTAGCTATAGTAAGCCTGCCATCAGTAGGTGTAAAGTAGTTCACAGCTTTAAATAAACTAAACTTCATGAACTAAATTAAAGTTTAGGCCTTTAGTCCATCTATGTCTGTATTTTATGTTTGTACATACATGTCTGGTAGAATTGTTGGCATTAAAGAATATAGCACTTACCTGTATTACATGTTCTGTACTAAAGGTTCTTAACTTGATTTGCAAGGTAGGATATTATGATTGATTTCCAGCGATATACAGCCATGCAGTGTACAGTACCAGTCAAAAGTTTGGGTATACAAACTTTCATTGTATTTTTGAATAATATAGGCTCATACAAGTTCAACTTTTTGTATAAGTGATGCAAGGCTTTATTATGAACTCCATTCAAGTTATTCAAGTCATTATTACATGAATTCCTAGGCAGTAATGATGTAACTATTATTAAAATGTCACCTTTGGATGCTTGGACAAATTTGGGGTGAGAAGAACAATCAGACATCCAAAAATGATAATATTGTGTTGGAGTTCTTTGGTCACATTGTTAATGAAGTTTATTATATGAAGCAAGTTAATCTCCCAGGGATGCATGCTATTTACCTAATGATTCGTGTGGCCGTGTGTAATTTGTTAAGGTGTACCCAAACTTTTGACTGGTAGTGTATTTCGCTCTCACGTTCTGCTAGTCCTAGAAGCTAGAATAGTCCCTGGGATCGGAGAAAGATTTGACCTACTGTAGTCACGATAATAGACATTGAAAAAGGTCACGAATTTCATGTGGTTTATACAAATTCACATAAAGAGCCACGAGAGGGCTTGCGTAAAAACATCGCTTTAAAAATGTCATGTTTGAAAAGGTACTCCTTGTCACATTTTACATCATTGTATAGTTTGCATTGTGCAATATGTACTGAGAAATTTGCACTATTAATATTAACATGAAATCACATCTTCAAACAATTTTCCTTAGGCCAGGAACGAGACCCAACTGTATGGGACCAGACACTAACTACCGTTCTTGTAATATACAAGACTGCCCAGAAGGCTCCCAGGATTTCAGAGAAGAGCAGTGTGCCAAGTATAACAGTGAGCCATTCCTTGGCAACTACTACAGCTGGGTACCATATCTTGGAGGTATACACTATAGTTTGTTTGTTTGTTGTTTATTCATTCATGTGTCTGTTAGTATTGAATTTTGGGGGAAAATACATACTAATGTCAGTGCCAAAATAAAGATTTGTGTATGGCATTTATAGTTTTGTTCGACACACAAGCTTGTAGTTGAATTAAGACTTATTTACATTGTAAGTCAAGACTTAAGAGCTTGGAACTTTCTTTGGGATGTAGATCAATGTGAACAGTTACTTGGATTCATCTTAGCAGGTTGTATGGGTTGCAAATACTGCCCATCTAATTTTGTAATCTGATGCATGTTTTAATTTATTACATTCTGGTACCATATGGGAATTTGTATTCGTGTTCCCATCCGGCCATATAATATTATAGTCAGACTTTATCAATTTTCCATTTTGTCGCATAACGCATGCTGAATACTGTACATTCGGAATTAAATCTTTCCTTACAAAATGACATAACGGAAAATAATTAACAAGAGTGGATAACACAAATGGTTAAAATGCATTCTGATTGGATTAATCTGATTTGATTGTAGTGGTTTGTTAGTGTGAGAATAAACAGTCTGTGAAAAATATTTCTATGTACACATACATGTACACACTGTACATCACTGATACATACTGATGCAATAATAATGTACCAAACAAAGTTGGATGTGCTTGATGAGATAAAAAGGGTAACCACAGTTTACACACACAGTATGTGATTTTTTCCCACAATGATGTGATGTGAACAGAGTGTGACCAACTTGGCAGTTTGTTTTTATTAGCGCTGTGGCAGGTACAGAAGTACACTGTAGATGCTTTTTACACTATTTTGGAGGGCAAGCTGTGAAGTACAAACCACATTGCATTCATGTTGAATACTCCCTATAACATTTATTTAAACTGGCAAAATATGAAAACATGTTTTTTTTGTTAGAGGTCTTCTTTAATATCTGAATGTAATATTGCCATTATATTGGCCCTTCATCTTCTATTATGAAATTCATTCCCCACCCAGGGCACAAGTGGGCCCAACAGTACCCTTATTTGTGGGGACGGATATTTGAATAGTCTGGATGCCCTTTTTGATATTAGTTCGATCCCCTTCAAATTCCTCTTCACAAGAAATTACAAGTCCCATTTCTTCAGGTGGTCCTGATAGTTACAAACTTGGTGCTACAGTACTACATGTATGTACGTGTACATGTATGTGTGTACAATGTAGCTTGAGTATGGAATGTATATTTGTGTTTTAGTTTATACCTCCATGGTTTTAGCAAGGAAATTGGCTTAGGTTGCAAGGCTAATTATCTGTCAATCAACGTCTTCCACTTTAAACCAGCAATTAAATTAAGAGAGAGTTGTTCTTTTTACCTCAAATTACAGTATGCCTTGTGGGTATATAGACCCATTGGTCTATTAAAGTAGTCCATTTGCGGTAGTGGTTGTGGTTGAGAAAAAATATTACTGCGGTTTTTTGTTGATAAACAGTTTCCCCACCCCACAGTGCCCTATTAACTTAACATCTGTTGGTGAGGAATGTCATTTTGCCTCCAACCCCCTACAAGTTTAGTCATATTGTAAATCAAACTACTAGTACATGTATTTAGAAAATACACATAACTGGTATTGTGTGACTTGTTTGGCCATCCTGTTTGTATCAAGTTGTTTTCACTTTCCAACTCAAACCACAACACTTTAGAATTCTCTGCCAAATTCATTTATTTACCTTCTGTGCAGTTGTTGTGACCCAAAATGAATCAAAAGCCCTCAGGCAAATAGATCAGTTTGGATATTTGAATACAAACATTTTTCTTGCCGCAGTTTGAAGTGTTTTAATTTTTGATAATAGTTTGAAGCTAGATCTTAGGAATCTGTACTCATTTGTAAAAACTATTACACATTCAATTGTGCTAGACTATACGGTCATGATTACACTGGTAACCGGATGTCCCTTTTTGATTGAACAATTGCTTTGTTTCCAAAGATGGAGGAAGTTGTTTAATTTTAAAGCTTCCAAGCCTTTCCTATTAACATTCCTCGGCAGGAAACCTTAACTTTAACAATTTCCTTCCAAATGTTGGCCAATTGTTGTTTTTTGTGACTTTGCAGGATTTGTTATGTATCAGTCAAATAATGATGAGTCATGCATGTGATTTTTGAAACCTACTGCTGTACTTACATGCATGTCATGTACCTAATTTATTACTATACTTAAATCTGGCCTACCATAATAAACTTGATTTTATTGCAAAATCGCAAGGTGGTTCTAGAATTATTCCACTGACATGTCTTAAAACCAGGTCAAACATTGAGACATTCATGATCAGACTTTGAAATATAGAATTAGAAAACGGCTAAATATAAAATGTTGTGCCCTCGGCAAAAGTGTCTGCTGAATGCTAGAGTGACAATCAAAGCATAGCTTGTGGACACAGTTGTACTATACTGTACAACCAGTTAAACATTTGCCCCCCCCCCCAAAAAAAAAGCACATTATTCACTGTTCAGGCAAACTGGCTTCTTGTGCCCTTAGAAAGAACTGGTTTTGTATGCCTGTGAATATATACAGTTCAAGAACTACTCACACTACTTCACTGTTGTTGCATTTTGTTCAATAATAGATGACTATTTTTACTCATTCACTAAAAATAGGCTTCTTTGTTTGCCAGTAATGGAACATTAAGCCAATGCTTCCTTCCCCTCTCGCCCACTCTGCCCTCCAGCAAAGATAAAGATAACAGTACACTGTATGTCTTGTCTGTTCTTTGCAATTGTGTGGTGTATTATGCTGATATTGTAGTCTGTATTGTTGTACATGTATCTATTGCATATTTGTGGTCAAGACATGGTAACCAGTCCAGACTGAGTTGTGTACATGTATAGTACAGATATGTTAGTTATCCTTTACCAGTAGTCAATGAACTTTTGACCAGTCACTGTTTTGAGTGTCTGGTCAGCTATACACTGTACAGTACTAAGATTTTAAAACCAGGAATGCTGTAATAATGCCCCATGGTATTAATCATAACTATCCAAGCATTCCTCTCCACTTAAAGGTGCACTATCAGAAATATTCAGCTTTAAATATCAATCATTTTGCTAGCAAGTCATTCTGTGATTTAAAGATACAGAAGTCAACCTTTGATGGGAAGATAAATAACGTGTCAATGCTTGATTTTGAGGAACTAGCTGAGTGATCATCACAGGGTCTCATTTTGATAGTGCCCGTCTAACACCTAGAGATTGTTCGTATACTTTTAATAAGGGCCGATTATACTGATACCCCCAGAATAGGTGGAATGTGGTAGAGATTTATGCAAGTTTTCCTGCACCCTTACATAAAATACCACTTGTCAACTAAAACTGGGTGTGGAATGCAAGTCTTGGGGAAATTTTGCACAGATTACGTGTGGGTTTTGCTAATGTATGAAATTCCACAATATGAAAAGCTGAGGGACAGACCCATGGATAGACCCATGAACTAGACCAACTCAAAGAAGCATGCCTGCTGGGTGGTGAAGCTCCAGTTTAGTATATTGATTCAAATCGGCATTCACCCTCAAACATCAAGCTAACATTTCTATCCAACCAGTGTTATTATCCTGGCTGGGTGATTGTCACAACTCCCCGTGTTTGTCTTCCTCTGAACAATTATTTCCGCTTCGGGTTGTTGTCTGTCTAGCTTCAGACAATTTCTTTATGATAACTGTATGATGGAGTTGAATAACAATAATTGTCATTGAAAAGAAACAGACCTTGATTTTTACTTTTATAGAATAGTGGGGATAGCCGATCGCAAAATTTAATGTCTAGAATGCCGGAAGTGGCCTTCTAAGGGCTAAACAAAAACAATCCAGACACCCTTCTTTAGAGGATCATTTCTATCCTGGGTGCGCTGCTCTGGATAAGTAAAAGTAAAGCAAAAAGTAAGGTGGAACCAAACACAATGTGAACAAATTTGAAAAATACAGCTTTCATTGGTAAAATACATGTACAATGTATGTCCCTATCCCCTAAAGAAAGTAAAGCAATAATAATAATAATTGAAATAAATGAACCCTAAGGTAGTTAAATGTTTAAAAAACATTTACTGCAGTCGCCATATGACTTGATCACATTACATGTACCGGTATATACATATACTGGTTGTGCGTATCTATATTGAAATGTATGTTTCTTTGCAAAATAAGTATTACGTAAGTAAGATTGAGTAATTCCTCAACAACAAGGATCCAGATTGCATCATTGATTGATTTGTTTGCAGAATCTGTCATTTGTCATGCACAGCAAAAATTATTAAACATCTCGGCTGCATGCAACCAAATGTTACACGTAATTTTCAGTGAACACGTAGAGAATCAGGCGGTGTGCATCCACCGGCACCACCTGTTCCTCCCCATGTCCCCCCGACCGGCATTGCCGCTGTTTACTCTAGATTGAACAAATCAGATCAGACCTGGGAAAGGCGGGTTAACAGGTAACCGTATCACGATCAGATGCCATTTAGACCTGGCAATTTAAATCACCCTGCGAGTAGAATACATGTACATGTAAAGTGGAAATGCAAAGCTGGCTCAGATCGCACGATTAACGATACTGTTTGCGGTTTCAGTAGTGATGATGCGCTTTTCACCTCGGGCCGATCAGCCTTTCTATTGATAGTGTTAGCATAGATTCGCATGCACATTGGACATCTTGAAGCTATGATTCAGCGATCAGTGTTCCATTCTTCCTGAGTGGTGCCAGTTGATTTTTGTAGTAGCCAGGTGTTTCTTTTATTCATGACTAATCCTAGTCAGATGCGGTTATTCGTATATTTTTGTTAGGTAATGCCGGCTACAGGTAGCTAGGTGCGCTATGTCATTTTTTGTATATAAAAAACCAGTTGTCTTTATGAAAGCGCAATTCCTGTTTTATTGCCAGACGATATCGGTATGTGTGGCAGATCTATAGAACCACTAACTGGTACAATCTATTCCCCATTCTTGAGACTCTCGCCTTGAATCTTGTTGCTGCGGTGTGTTGGTTTGGCAGTAATATACAGCTAACAAGTACACCACAGTAGCAATGACTAGGCCACACATTGTTAACCTTGTTGTCTTTATAAGAGAGGTACTGCACTTTGCAGATACCATTACCGAAATGCGTACGAATATGCGAATGTGTTGCCATGTGACGTGTAACCGTTGTGCCGATATTTTCACACAGGGTAGCAACGTCTATCATCTGCCTTATATGCGTAAGACGTTAATGAATACGGTTATCGTATCATGTAACCGTATCTGTACTCGTAGACATCCGTTATTCATAATCACCATTTATGGCGCGCCGTTGGCCCACATCGTGTTCTGGTAGGATTGGCTTATCATCATGATCCATGTACATCCTGTAATGACTGGATAGGTTGGTCAGATCTGGATCAAGCTGTAGTGTAAAGCCTTCTCGTGATCATAGGTTTGCGGTCATGATGAAATTGCTGACGGGATCTTACTCTGCCTTTGCATATCCTGTGCAAACACGGCTTTAATGTTCCATCTGATCTTACACTACCAGTCAACAGTTTGGGTACACCTTAATAAATTACACATATATGCCATACGAATCATTAAGTAATTAGCATGCATCCCGGGAGATTACCTGGCTTCGTATAATAAACTTCATGAACAATGTGACCAAACAACCCCATCTCTACCATAATTATCATATTTGGATGTCTGATTGTCCTCACTCCAAATTTGTCCAAACATCCAAGCGTGACCTTTTGATAATAATTACATCATTACTGCCAAGGAATTCATGTGAATGATTCAATAATTCGAATGGAGTTCATAAAAAAGCCTTGCATCATTTAAAAATAAGGTTGAATGAACCTGGGGGCCTACATCATTAAAAAAAACAAAGAAAGTTCGTGTACCCAAACATTTGACCGGTAGTGTACATGTACAGTAGGTCAATTTGAACATGTTTACACCTTGCTGATTTTGAATAAAAGAATGTTAAATATTTACAAGTCTAGTAATCGACATTGTTTTCATCCAAAATGTAATATAAAACAAGGTGCAGAAAAGAATATTATAAAAAACAAATACGCTGACTATTAAAACTCTTTGTTTCTTATTTTCAATTCAGCTAGCAACAAGTGTGAGCTCAACTGTATGCCAATGGGTGAACACTTCTACGCTCACTTAGCAGAGAAAGTGATTGATGGCACAAGATGCAACTCTGACAAGTTAGATGTCTGTGTCAATGGACAATGTATGGTACGTCAATAATATCATCCTATTTAAGTTTGGGAGACCTATTTTTGTTTTCTCTAAGAGTAAAATAGTTACTAAATTATTTGTTATCATCAGGGGTATTGTTTAGCATAATATAGAATATGGAGGTAGAAAAAAAACAATTTCACTAAAAACATTGCTTAAATCTTTTAGATGTTTCCTAATAGCGGATCCTAACTCTATGTTATAGCTTCCATGAGGAAGCAAATATACACCAATTAGGGGACCTTCAAAGGGGTACTACTCTAAAGCTGTGTGCCTATTGGACCCATGGGATCAAACATGCCAAAGTAACCTTAAATAATGTGCCCTTTCTGACAAAATATTTATGTGTGTGTGTGACATAAACTACAGTAACACTCTTTTTTTTGTGGAGCCGGTCACAATTGGGAAATGACACATACATGAACATGTAGCTACATGTATGAATGACTTACATGTAGGTAAACTAGAGTGTGATTTTGTTATTGTTCAAGTACATGTATGCTATACATGTAGATGAGTTGACATTTGTTTACGCGCGCGGTGTGTGGTACGCGCGCGCATGCCTTTATATTGGGCGTTATGTAATGTGCCACATCGCCTAATACAAAGCAGGTTTTGGCGATGTGGCGCATTACATAACCCCTAATACAAAGGCATGCACGTGCGTACCGCCGGACAAAATAGCACAGCGTAAACAAATGTCAACTCATCTATAACTTCCATCCTCGGACAAATAGAAGTACTGAGTATATGTATATATAACTAATTGTTCATTAATATGGCCACCATCTTGAATATGAGAAGTTTACTACTAACCCTACTGTAAGAAAAAGAATCAAGGATCCATCTCACCAGTTGTATATTTTTAACAAAATAAATTTGTTCATATTGCATTTTCTTTGAAATCACCCTTTTCAAGTTGACTGCCTTTGTGAATATCAGCTTCAGACATCCTAAATGTCATGATATTATACAATCACCAACCAGTGAAGCTGCAATTGATTCAATATTTGGTTCAGATTATCATCAGATATGAGCAACATTGCTATGTGTTATTAACCATATGTCACACATCATGGTAAAGGGTACCTCCTGTCGGCCTGTGCACTCAATGTTGAAAATCAAGGCTGAGGTTGAATTTGCCATACCGAAGAAAGATGTATTCGCATATTGTAAAAACATCATCCATGTTGCTAAAAGTGAAGTTACGATGTGTAAATTTAACATGTCTGTTTTAGTTTTCACCTAAAAAGTGGTTTGATGTCACGAAAAGTCGCTTTTATTCACACAACCATTCTTCCTGGCAAATTTGGTATTACTGTTCGAAGGTGCTGTCATTACAACAAAAACAATATGATTACTATAACTATAAGCCTGACTTCCCACAGTTCATGCTGTTACTGCTTGGCTGTGACTACATCATGTCGCCATCTATGTACTTTATTTAAGTTCATGATCGAATGTTTAATGTCTTTAAAATTGGTACCATTGTAGTGCTTAAACCATTTGCTTGCATATGGTTCCATTAACTAATTTTTGACTAAAGAGATGCCTTTTGATGTGACACATCACATGTTCGTCTATAAGAGACAAACCATGGGTACCTTTTCTTGTATCCTTCATGTGGAATTGGTTGATCCTCTTTTAAACCCACCACTGTCTGTATTTCGGGGTCGTGCAAATTGACTACACTCACCACAAGGTGTGCTAGATTATATCATTGATACTCACAAGGGTATGCATCGTGAGAGGAGGAAGAATTAAGTTAATACGGTTTTAGTGGTGGGAGGAAAGCCCCAGGACCTGGGGGAAACCCACGCAGTCAGACAGGGACCGCAAATTAAAATGTCAGCTCCCGGATTTGAACCCTAGTCTCCCAGTGGTGAAGGTGAGGAAAGTACCGCTGCGCCGCCTGACTCCCCAGTGCTTAGTGTAATTGGTCCATACTGTCAAAGGGTGAAAGTTTGCTCTGTTTCTCATTAGTTATCATCCAGTACTTAGCCCAAATATCACGCATATGTATGGTACCAACACCGCTGTGTCTACCTGGTCTGTTATTTACCGTACATCCTGTTCCCCCCTTTAGCAAGGGATACATGCAGTCACCACATTTCTCAATGCTTTCTTGGATTTTGCTTGTTAAACATATGGTAATGTTTATCATTTCTGACGCTATTCGGAATGAAGAACAAAATGTTGAACCAATTATGGCTTTACTCTTTTGGGAGTTTGCATGATATTACATGTACAGTATGTCATATAAATAGTATTTGTAGACCCTAAGGATAATATAATGGGTTTTTGAAGAGGGTGCAGAAGTAGTGTACCATCTGTGCTACAGCCACTTGTGAAGACCAAAACCCATAATTTCTCACTCTTTTTGTATGCTGGATTGTATAGACCATGCTGTTGTAATTGTTGTGAATGGCAATAATACTGTATAGTTATGATCACACCAAGGGTTAAATCTTGCACAGATTAATGTATGAGAGAGAGTTGGTTTTTGGAAGAACACATTCATTCCATTTTACCATATTTGGTGATCACTTTTTGAGAAATTAGGGAATATATATGTACAGTATGTTTCTTTTTCATCAGTTAACCGGTATTTTGTGCATTTTCGTATTGAGTTGATTTTGACTGTTGCAATACCGGGATGCATTTGGGCAAATTTGATTAATATAACTACCCCGAATGGATGTAACGATGAGTGAACCTCGCCAGGGTTTGAACCAGAGTCTTCGGACTAAAAGACAAGTCCTCTACCGACTGAGGTACCCCGACACAGTACTGTGCCGTAATTGCTGCTAATAACCAAAATGCCATACTATACCACGCACAAAACACTGCTCAGTTTTGATCACTATATACATACATGTATGTGTGTTCACATTAGTGAAACCTTTGTTTGTTCTTACAGGCAGTTGGCTGTGATAGCATGCTTGGGTCTGATGCCCAAGAGGATGCATGCAGGGAATGCAATGGGAATGGTTCATCCTGCAAGACAATCACCGGAGTCTTCACTAGAAAAAAACTCCCATTTGGTAACCAATAACTCGTGTTTGTGTTACATGCATTTGCCAGATCAGGCCTTAAAGATCAATCACAATTGCAAGTTTGCCTTTACTTGAATGTTAATTGTTATATTAAACTAAATAAGTAAAAGAAAATCACAAAAACAATTTTATTTTCCGAAAATTAAGCTCGGAAGTTAGCAGCCCACTTTTGAAAAATGCAAAACGCTAGCATATCTAATAACCTGACGGCTGTATACAGTACTGTACCATGACTGCACGGGTCTCAGGTTTCTTAGTCGCCGTTCGGAGTAATACAAAAAATGACCAATTTAACAACATTTTTTTAAACACTTTTAAATGACCGTATTTTTATTATAAATTATATATGAATGATAAATTTCTTCAGATATCTGTAAATTAGTAACATCTACTTAACCAATACTGAAAACAACCTTAAAATTGTGATTGGTCATTAACTTCAGCAGTAGTGACCTGGCATAAGTTGGCTGGTAAAAAAATGCTCCCTTGGGCTGGTGCAACCAATCTTTAAGTGGCCCTACATAAATATACAAACTACTACCAGTACATATTTTTTAAACCGTATTTGATATAATCCCTAGTTCATGATTTATGTATGTATAATCCTTTGTTAAATGAACAAAAAATGAATACTGTGTGATATATTTTGAAAAGGCATGACTTGCTTTGTCTATTTGTGACTTTACAAAATATATTCCAGTTCAAATATTTATATGCCTTATGTTTACTTTGCATAATTTATTGCCTAATTGGTGATGGTTTGTTTTTGTGTGGGTTTGTCAACGCAGGCTATAATGATATACTTGTGCTACCAATTGGTGCCATGAATATCAACATCACAGAGGTCAAGCCAAGCAATAACTTTCTAGGTGAGTATGGGCAGGATGTCAGAAGAATTAAGCACCAATGATCTTGTAAAACCCTGGCAGAATGAAATAAATGGGCAGGTATTTTAGATTACCTGGAAGGAAATACTTAATCACTTAAGTTTTCAACATCTTCACGGCCGTGCATACACGTACAGTACTACTATTAAAGGTATTTTTTATATTAATACATGTACTACATGAAATGAATGCATATGATATATTATATTAAATTTTCCAGTGCCTTTACAAAAATGTTTAAAATTGTATATGACCGTTAACCAGCACAAATTGTCAACACTATTTTACTTGATGTCTATGTCTACATTTTGTTTAAGAGCACACCGCACCATGTAGGCTTTAAGACTTCTTTAGTTTTGCCACGTTTGAGTGTAACCTCTATCAGACACAGTGTAAATTACATGTAGGTCTAGTTTAGTAATTGTTGTTTTGCAATTGATGAGCCTGAGATGTTGTGTTATAGAATTGAACAATAGTATTATAGTTTCAACAACCATGGTTCATTCTAACTGCACATGTACCTTTATTCATATATACAAGGGAGTGAACAATAGATGGTTCAGGAATCACACAACTGTAATGTGATCACTGGTTTTTTGTTTGTAACCCCCCTGGCCATGGCTAGACAGTCAATAGAGCGTTGTAAATTTGAAGAATTTATGAAAATCCCTGAAGACCATGCCCACCGGCAACGCACATACTTATCCTGGAGAGTAGACCTAATTCTCAACCAATTTCAAGAGCTGAGTGCCAAATGTTAGCGTAGTTGTTTACTTTTGTCAGTTATAGCCAGTAAAAGAATATTTTGCTACCAAGAAGTCAATCATTTGTGCCATATTTCTTGTTTTTGTTTTTGTTCATTTAATTTGGCTGTTTTTAGTTGGGCAAAATTGTAGGTGAATGCAAAAATAAGCCCTCCTGTATTTTTGACAGTACCGGCCAATAATGCCAGCACCAATGATGAGCAGTATATCAGTGCTGCTGGTAAACAATACAGGACTGTTTATTTTAAATGTGTTCAGTATATCAGCAATGATGCAAAGTGAAATTTTTGCCCTAATGTTTCGTTACTTCTTGAAAGTAAATTTCTAAGATATTTTGTTCCTGCAGCGCTACGTAATTCCCGCGGCCAGTACTACATTAACGGTAACTTCAGCATAGATTTCTCCCAGTCTTTCCGAGTGTCTGACACTGTGGTGTACTACGAGCGCGACACAGGGTTCCCAGCCTTTGGGTTAGAAGTCATCCACGCACTGGGACCGATCACAGAGCCCTTATTCCTTGTGGTAAGCCCCAATTATGAAAACAAGCTTTTCTTCAGAGTCAATAATAATTTTGCAACAGAGGTGAAAAGTTCATCTTGTTGGTGAGTTGGCCTTTAACAATGAAATCAGTGTTTGTAGAAAACTAGGTACTGCAGGTATCAACAGTGATTTATTTGCCAGTCGTTTTTTGTGATAACAGATATTTTTGTTGAAAGGTTGGAGATGGAGCTCTGGAATTTTAATGGTTTTAGCAGTCTAAAATGTTCTGGATAATACTTAGATGATCTCCAAATGTTTTAAGGGGTGACATTATGTTGTAAGGTTATACTGGTAGTGATTCGTGTTTGTGTCTCCGAATCCCTAAGCGATACGAAATACACCCTTATGAACTGTAGCCTATCAGAATCAACTTTAGTCTCCAATTCTGGTAATTGAACATGCAGTTGTCTAACTTACATGGTTTGTCAACTGTATTTATTTATTTTATTTGTTTATTTATTTATGTACACTTTGTAATTCTTAATAAAAAAAAATTTTGATTAATATGCTTTATTTTTTTAAATATTTATTTATTTTTTATTTACGGTAATAATTTGTTTAAATTTATTTTAATTTTATTTATTTTAATTTAATTTTATTTTATTTTACAAATTCTACCTAAACACAGCTGGTCACACAGGAGCGTAACTATGGAATAGCCTACAACTATTCAGTGTCTGTAGGCACAGACGGAGCCAGCCCAGACACGTATGCCTGGCTATTTTCAGTGTTTAGTCAATGCTCACAGTCTTGTGGTGGAGGTTAGTATCGTGGAATTAATCGGTTTGTTGCATAACGGGATCGTTGACATGGGGTAGCATAGTTGGAGGTTTAAAGGTTTTAAAGGTTGTTCAGATTTGGTGCTCGGAATGCTTACAACTCTTACAAAGGTTACAAATCTTCCCGAGAACAGTTTTAACTCGCGAAGGCGAACTTATTAAAACACGTCATTAGAACTAGGGGTTTAAGTGTACAATAAACATCTTCAAGAACAACTGGGAACCACTGGGGATGT
>JAVCKS010048907.1:0-10262 GCA_032273685.1 Pteraster tesselatus
ATCATTAAAATTAAAAAAAAATATTCACTGAATCCGATAACCTAAATTGCTTTTTTCTCATTTTCGGTGAAAAAAAAGACACATGAATTGAAACAAAATCTCTTAAATCATCATGGAAATGAGAATCTTATTTCACCCCAAAACAGCACTGTTTTCTTACCAATTGTCTTACAATTTTCCCCTAAAGAAATATACGCTATTTTGGTAGCATGGTAAGGCTGCTTACCAGAAACTAACAAGTATTGTTACAACGACTGTAATAATCAGTTGTTGATGTTCTTAAAATGTTGGTTTGTGCAACAAGCACGATAACCAACTACTCTAAATGGGTGTTCCAATTACAAGTTTAACCATCGTGTGGACACAAACCAAGAATACATGGGGTTTTTATACAAAATTGTACTGCAAAAAGCTGAAATTTTATGTAAATATCTTCAATAATTCATAGCCAAATAACACTTCTTTTATTATCACATTTGTTAAAGATTCTCCACAAACATCTTTAATAATCTGTGAAATTCGGCGCTAAAAATACGTGTCATAAACCCAGGCAAAAATCATGCATATTCGTGACCATTTTCCATAATTCCACTATTTTCATGAATATGCATGCTATCCTGGCCACCCCGTGAATATTCACGCAGTTTGTCATCTCCTGAATATGCATGCTATTATAGCCAACTTTATGAATATTCATTGTTTACAAGGACCAATCAGAGGGATAGTGTAAAGTAGGTATTTTGCCTATTAACTACTTCCTCCAAGCTAATATCATGCACATCCTCTGCAAGTTCTTAACAAACTCACATGTCTGAGTTTATATATACCAGTAAGTAGGGATTTTTGTAGGGGTCATTTTTGGACAGGACTACGGTGATTTCAATTTTGTTGATAGGAAAACAAGCCAAGCTTGATTGGTGTAAAGGGGAATACACAGTTTTGACTTAATCTAATATTAAAAAATCAAGTTGTTCTGATGAACTTTCCCTTCAAAAACTTGATAACAGAAATTAAAAATAGGTCCGCGGAATTACGTATGGTAGGGAAGACAAAAACATGGTTTTTTTAATTTATTTTTAATATAAATCTACAGTGTGTATGTGCAGCCATCTTATACTGCAACAATATAATTTTCTTGTGTACACTATAAAAAAAATTTAAATCGTCGGTCTAACTAATTCTCTGAAGTTTTGATGAACAAAAAATAATACGTTTTCAGAGTTTGAAACTTGCAATTGATAATCCCCTTGTCATTATTAAAAATATTTGTTTTAAATACTCTTTATCATCTTGTGCAAATGTTAGTAAGGTCACATCAACATCAGGTTGGTGATGTCTTAATGTATTATCATGATACATAAAGCTATGTATAGATAAGGTCCACCCACCCAAGTAGATCTTAGCACTTAATCCTTAAAGCCCCACTCCATCCGTTATAAAAAGTGTTAAAATAAAACCTGTATGTGTTTACGTACAGGATAAATTGCCGAGTGAATTGAAAATTAGGTTTATTCTGCATGTAAATTCACGTTATTTCGCGAGGTTTTTTTGAGTTTTTGAAAACTTTCCATAAATGTACCATTGGTACCATGCTGTTAAGAAATGAGAAATGAGTAAAACTGACATATACCAGTTCATTATTTAAGGTTCTTTTCGACAACATCGAACAATTTTGTGAATGGCTTGAGTAGAGCTTTAAAGTTAGCTACACGATGTGACATGAATAATGACATCAGGGGTACACGGTAGGTATACAATAAAAAGCTAATAGTTCCTTTTTGCCACTAAGTCCCGCCCACAGTCAGGTCAATAGATCTTCTTGCCCATTATTTAATACTTGATGGTCTGTCTGATCTCACATTGGGAAATAATTTAAAACGTTTAATTGATAATTTTGTGGCGCAGACAAAATCATCCACAGATAGTTTCAAGCCACACGGTAGTTTCCAGTCGAAAAAAAATATTGCTACCAGCCATTATGTAGACAAGCAAAATGTTCTCTAACTAACGTGAATGGATTTGTTTTCTTTGTGTCATAAGAAGCAGAAAAAAGTACCAAATTATCAATTTAACTTAAAAAGGACAAGGTTACTCAAATTATCCAAAATTTGTATTTGTTTAAAACATAGTTGTGAATAAATATTTTCAATTGTTTTTAAATACCGTTTTATTATGAAATGCCACAAATTAATTAAAAAAGGTTATAGGTCGAAATGATGACACGGCCCCACAAATTTCTCCGCGGCCAATATTGTGCACGCGTCTAATTATTTGTGGCATTTTGTAATTAGGCCGTATTGTTTAAATATTTTTTGAAATATTTATTCACAATTTCGTTTTAAACAAATACAAATTTTGGATTATTTGAGTAACCTTGTCCTTTAAGAATCGGTCTGAAATTAGGGACTACAACTTTAAGACTCTCCGCGGGTCTAGTCACCCTGAAGAGTCACAGTCTGTGCCAAGCCTAGTGGTTCATCAGGCTGGCCCCATACCCTGATGGTGTCTGTGCACATATGCGTGAATGTAGTTGCCTTGACTGCATGCAAATCGCTAGGAAATTCTGGGAACGTGTGATAACCCCTGACCCACGGTTACAAAGATAGCTACATCCACGGAAAATATTATTTCATTGCGATACATTTGAGCAAAAAGAAAATGGATTAGTGTATGTATGTGTACCGCTAACTTCTTGGACTACGTACCAAATGTAGTTGTACATTTGTGATACGATCTAGGGAAACTACTGCGACAATACAGGCATGGAACCATCCGACGGTTTTCCCCCAAGAACGCAACACATTTGTAGCAGACAATACTATCATCACCAACTCCCAAACCAGAATGTATTCGGACTAAAAACACAATACCCACAATGAGCTACAAATAGTATTAACGATGATGCTGCTGCTGCTTAATACCTACACGACACAATGTCTCTAAAATATACAAAGTTTTAGAAAGATACATGAAGGATAGCAAGACAACATGCTGTACAAGAACAACAACAAAAAGAAGAAGAAATAATACAATATAATAATAATAATATTCTGTGGAAACGAAAGATAAACATGCCACCATAGTTGGTGGGAGTGGACATCATGTTGCATAACGTTCCGTCCAGTGTTTCGCTAACCGGTCATGGTCCTCACGACTGTGGAGATACTGGGTGGCTATGTTGCCAACGAGGGGGTCAGCTAGGGGTAGGAAAAGTAAAAATATTGGAGGCAACGTGAAATTGAACACAACGGTAATGTGGGTTTTGTATAATAATACAATCAAGTACGTACATGTTTTAGGGCTATTTGAGTGGAGGAAAAAAATACAGAAAAGGAAATGGTGCCATTATTGTCTAAGTGTTTATTTTATTGTGAAATGTTTTTGTACTAACTACAGGAGTAGAAGCTGTGATTTTATCATCACATGGCACAATTTCACCCAAGGCAAGCAAAGCCCGTCTCAGTGTTGGAAGGACGCTCAGCCACAGGGTGGTGGACATGTATGTATTTCAGAATTTAATACATTCTTATTCAAGGTAATATTCCAGTGTTCAATTTGCTTGTAAAGTTTTTTTAATTGATTAGGAATAACTAAAGAAATGCACAGCTACAGGGTGGAATTATTTTTGTTTATATGGTTGGGAAGGTGCATTAAACATTACGATAAATGTGTGTATATATATACACAACCATATAAATGGCATGTATCATTCAAAATGTTAGTCAAGTGACTTAGCCTCAACAAAAGCAGCCATGTATTACTGTAGATAATGTTGCAACATCTGTAGTGTGTGTTAGAGGGAGGGGGAGGGAGGGGGGGGAAGGGGAAAAGGGGGTTGAATGTACTATAATATTCACATTCAACAGGACTACCTAACAATCCAAATAACTACAGATAGTATTAACGAAGTCAACAGCTTAAAATCAATAAACCGATCAATGCCCACCTGGATTGCAATCGCAGAGTAGAGCACAGATTGAGAGTAGAACTTTGGAGATGGTCAGAGCGGGACTCCAGTTGTCCTTGAGGATGTCGAGGCAGATGACACCCTGACGACTGATATTGCAATGGTAGATGCGGGTACGGAAACGCACCTAGGAGGAGAATCGAGATGTTGGGATCGCGGTTATATCAAATAAAATTTAAAAAGACAAAAAAGGGTGTTCAAACGTCAAATTCCTTGCTTGTCAAAATTAGCATGTTTTCATTGTAACTGGAGAAAATCAACCAAGATTTTTTACCATTTCCCAAAATATGTATTTTTATAAGACAATCGTAATTTAAGGCACTTCTACAGAACTGAACGTACATTTTCCAATTTGGGTCCATTTTATCCTCGGAATTGTAATTAACCAGGTTTTTGATGTAACACAATATGTACATAGAATGGTAGAATGGTTTTTCAAGGTTATCTACAGAGAATCCCCCCCCCCTCGTAAGTTTACACCCAGTGCTAAATTAGCACCTTTGTAAACGCAAGACCGTTTTTGATTACCAGAGTTACATGTAGTCTTCACACCAGCGAAAAGATAATTACTTTGGGGCTTAAAACAGCAGGATCATGAAAAGTATATTAAGTCGTGTTTTTCTATGTCCACGCATCTATGTTGGACACCTATTGCATTTTTAGTTAAACAGGTATCTTTTGAGAAAAAAAATTACTAGGGTATAATGTGTGTATATCCTTTAGATAACTTATAATATAACTCAAATGCTTTGCGACATGCGACTCATTTTATGCAGAGAAGGTTACGTATGAATGCACCAATTATTAAGTGTAGAATGTCCACTTACCTTGGGTGGTTTGAAGGGATAATCTGGGGAGAAGTTAATATCCAGAAAGAACACACCACCTTCATAGACAGAGCCAGCTGGTCCTAGTATTGTGGACACCCATTCGTAGATGTTATCCCCTTTAGGCCCAGCACTGGATTTAACAAATAAAGACCAAAATGAGAATAAAGTTAACTTCAAGGTTAAGTTCTTAGTTTATTTAGCTAAGCCCACCCATTCTTGCCTTATCATGTTTAGGCTTCAAACACTAATGGAAGATAAAAAAAAGAAGAGGAATAAGAAATAATTTTATTTCAAGGGTACATGTACTTCTTTGTTTACTAACTATGCCCAATTAAACCCAGTGTAAATGAAGAATATTATGCGCTGAAAATGTATTTCACAGGTAGAACGCTCGCCCGTGTGTGTGCATTCCTTGACGCGACTAACAATTTCTCATTTTCACCGCCCTGCTTAATATTGCTAGCATCAGGCCTAATTCTACAAGTGGGGAGAAAGCTAATAAAACCCAACCCATTAAATTGGGCTCGGAATAAAACAGCAAATAAAAACAGTTTAGCGTTCAAGTCCAATCACAGCTGTGGGAACAGTTGCCCCTTCTCAGTCTGTAGTCTGTAAATGGTTCCGTGATAAGATAAGAATAAGATTGACGGCCGGGCGGCCGCCCACTGCCAGTTGACCCTGGGTATATTTCCACTGACAAAGCACTGGCCGATATTAGCTACAGGAACTAACATCTGCTCGGTTTATAAATATTAATAGATAATGTTCCTGATCTATTGGATCCAGAAGCTATACTGATGCTTATATGAAGAGTAATAAATAAAACATTTCCAGTAGAATATCTGCATATTAGGCCAACAGAAAAAGATTTTGTTTGTCATCAAACAGGATCTCCAAACGTGATGCAGTGACGCAGGTTTTTTTTTTCCCACATTAGAGGTGGACACAGACAGGATGAATATATTATTTTTTAGAGTTTATTATTTCACAAAACAATGACATAGAACTGGTTAAAAATCAAGTCATAGATGAACTCGTCTATGCCAAAAACAACGATCGGTAAAAACGTCATGAAAAGCCGCGTGTACATTGTTCATATGAACAACAGAAAAATCAATGAAATAATACTGCCAAACGACTAGAAATCAATATTGCAATGAAAATAGGCAATTGAAGCCCATCACAAACAGTCAAAAATTGTCAGTCCAAGCTGAAAACATCTATCAAATGATAATACAAAACTAGAATTAAGTTACAACAGTATTCAGCAATGTCCAATCAGCTCACTGGTGATCTTGCCGCTTTAATACATTTCAATAGTTTTGGATGGTAAGAGTAGCAGTCCTGACCTATCGAATACAACTGAAATCAGTCTGTATTTCCTGACCTCGACACCTGACACAACTCTTATGGAAAACAACGTTTCTAGCACTGCTCAAATTTAATGCTAGCCTGGTAAAAATATCTAGTAAACTTGAGTAAAAACTGCTGTAAAAACAACCTCCGAACACATGTACATGTACATATACGCAACAATAATCCACTACCAATAGTCAGTAGCATGCATGCGTTATGCATGCTACTGAATATTGGTATTGGATTATTGTACGCACCTATCACAAATAATGCATTATGGGAACCATCCCGTATTAAACGACCTAGAATCAAAAAATTTTTGGGCATTGGGCATTCTAGTCTTGGTTCAAAATGTTTATGACAACATACAGGCGTATATTATACAGGTACTGTGTGTGAAAGTTTGGAGCCCCGGTCGGGTAGTCTTGAGTGAGACTACTATTACTAGAGGAAGTACTAACCAGTAGGCTATTGCACGGATTACGCGACAGGATTTTTCAGTTGCGAGATTGTTGGGGGGAAAGTGCAGGAATCCCGCAATCACGTGCCCTCAAATTCTTACTTATTTTTGCCCAAAAAAAGGGTTAAAAAAATAAATAATAATTCACCGACGCGCACGTTGATGAGAAACAAAGTCTTTTTTGGGGGCCTTCCAATATTCTCCAAAAAACAGGCACAGTAGAGGCCAATGGCCCCATGTAAGCCCGCCCGCACGCCCACCCTACCCTCCAATCCTAGGTCTGTTTGCAGTCATTGAGTGTCCACATATCACTTGGCAGGCTAATAATAGCAGCCAATGGTAGGTGTTGAACCAATCAGTAGGATCATGATGGCAGTGTACACACTACAGCTGCCTAGCATAGTGCAAGGTGATAAGTGCTATCCATTAGTACTACCCTGGTTTATAGTAGCACTCCATGCTGATAGGACATTACTACTTGGGGGCATTATGCCATGTGTCACCCATACTATAATGTTAGTATTTATGGATTTAATAGGGATTGGCATGTCAGTGTCATGAACAAAAGCTACATACACCAGCTGCACTGTGAAGGAATATTGTTTCAATAGGATTATCAGTACTACCAGTACTGGTATATTGCAGTATTTGTGTGGGAAAATAAGTGGATTTTTTTCCAGATATTCCAAATATTTCCAACCTAATTTACATAACAATGTAAACTTTGGATATTTTGTACAAATTTGTTTTCCTTCATGTACACACTGCTTTCAAAGTTCGAAAATGCCTTTTTAAATTACATTTGTAAGCCACAAGAATTGCTAAACCAAGGAGACTAACTAGGCTTCATGCAAGAGAGATTTCACGAACAATGTGACAAAACAGCCCAATGCCATACACGGCCGGTGTGATATTGTCCTTACACCGAGCTCCAAGGATGACCTTTGGATGAGATCTAGACCATTATTTGTACAAATTGATGTTAATGACTTAATAATTTGATGAAGTTTATATGCTTTAATGAACTTGTTTAGCCCTATATTCACTTTTGTAACAAATATGCTACAATGATTTTGAAAGAATTTGTATACAAATCTTTACAAAACTTATTTTGACTGTGGGTAATAAAGGGTTAACCTATGTATGTATGTATATCATTCAAACACTCAAGAAAGGTTTGTTTCCAAACCTTTGGATGGCAATGTGTGATGTACATGTACATGTACTAAAATTATCCATCGCCAATCTCTTTTTAAAGCATAACGAACATGTACATGTATTAGAAAGTACTATACATAGTATCCCATGTAAAGAAATCTATAGACGTGCACAGCCAGTGACAGGCAAGACTGGCCCTTTAATCATAATTCCCAATAAAGACGTACTTTTGTCATTACTCATAACAGATTGCATTATAAACACATGCACACACTCACTATACCAGTTTTGTTCTGTGTACTGTGTACAGAATGTACCGTACAGTGTGCGTACGTACATGTAAATGTACATGTACTGTACGTACAAGTATGCATGCACAGACTGCATACTATAGGCTTCAGAACAAGACGCGATATAATACAGCCAGCAAACACACACATATCTGATAGTAAATATACAGCAGTCAGCTTGTACACGTACTCCAGTGTGCTATGAATAATTCAAGAACTAGGGGGGGGGGGTATTGGCCTACTGCAGCGGTTGTGTCTTGCTGTCTTCTAAGTCTAGCCTAGCAGAGATTAAAACACATAACTGTCATTACAAATATATTCTTTTTTGTGTCTGAAAGTGTCATAAATATCAAACAGTATTATATAAAGAGTCTGGGAGGTGGGAGCTTGTGGAAGGGAAGGAGGGGAGGGGAGGGGAGATAGAAGGCTCCCGGGATTTAGGGCCTGGGTGAATATATTGCGGCAGTCACCTCGATTCACGAATAACAAATACGAATCATCCATGTGGACTATAGGTTTTTAAACTATCTGTTTAATCATGCTACATGTATATCTGTGCAACTATACATGAATAGTTGTCAAACTGGCCAAGGAAAGTCACTGATTGCGAATAAACAAGTAGCACCGTTGTACATGTGCCCAACTGGCTCTCTCCGCCTACGGTGAAAATTACATACAACTTTGGCTGCGCAAGCAGGCATAAATCTCATAGCAAGCAGGGCAGCTTTGTAAAATACCGGGAGAGTTTTATTAGGTTACCTGTTCACCCATAGAGCATCATTTTTCGGTGTGCGTTGACAGTCCAACAGCGTTCCGTGCATGCGCAGTGGTAATTCCAA
The DNA here is from genome assembly GCA_032273685.1 of Pteraster tesselatus. Lineage (NCBI taxonomy): Eukaryota > Metazoa > Echinodermata > Asteroidea > Velatida > Pterasteridae > Pteraster > Pteraster tesselatus. Next base: position 8,901 of record JAVCKS010048907.1, read on the forward strand.
AGTGGCTAGCAGTATTACGTTGTTTCCATTTGCGCACGCCCGATTTTATTAGTGACGCCATCACAAATCAAGCCACAACTTGAAACATGCATCTTTCGCAGACAAAAGTGTAGGTATTTACACAAACAGTACATGCATATTACAGAAGTTGTTCAAGCAGGTAGGATGGGCTTATTGACACAGCGCAGCAGATCCTACACACAGCTCAGCCCTCGTACCGGGACACCTTACAATGCCTACAGGAGAATTTAGTAATGTGTAGTGGTGATTCCAATATAGGCCTACATCACATATTCACTGACCCTGATTGAGTACAATATACAGCGTTATCAACACATACACATCTGTATAGTATGACCATCCCAGCTGTAAATGCACAATTTGGTTATAGGGATATTATGCACGCACAGTGGGGAAAAAAACACCTGTGAGTTTGTACCGTAATTAGAAAATGTAACAAAATCTATTAAGTACTGCAAAAAACGCAATATGAGTGGAAGTTTATTATTTGGTTATGAACAGGAATTTTTTTGCAGGAGCGAACTCATCATTAAAAAAAAAAATTGTGGAAAATCCGTCAAATTCAAAATGTATATTAATAGTCAGAAAACACAAGGAAGCTTCATCAATCAATGTTATAAAGAATACCATTAATTGTTACAGACACATGATGCTATTTAGTGCAAGTAGAATATGTGGGAGTACGTGCGTAATCAACTGCAATCATGTCCTCTACGAATAGTTTACTTCACGAATTGAAGTTTGCATGAAAGATGAAAACCCCAACTTTATGTTCATCCTGACCGAACTACTATCAATCAACAATATAATAGAATTAGCTTATTTATCTTAACGTTAAATCACCAACGCTTAAGGGAGAATGTTTTCCACGATAGCAACCATTTGTGTAGAAATTGGGAACCGGCTAATTGTGTACAACGCAAGCAACATTGATTGGTATCCACGATAATGCCCATTTGAGGTATAGTAGCTACATGTATATGACCAACAAACATTGTTTGAAATGCTCAATAAAACCTCCAACTCTGTGGAACTACACAGTCCGGCAACTGTGCAGGCAAGGTCAAAGAAGCATTGTTTTACAGATGTTGTTAGTCCGATGTTCACCAACCTTAAAACTACAAAAGCAAATAAATCAGAATAAAAATTCCCTTTCTCGGACATAATTCTTTCTAATCAAATGTTTACAATCTACAGCACACAATCCTGTAATTGTTAGAATGCAAAAGCCTGGTTACACTGGCAGGTAGTGTTTGCTACTTTGTGTGAAACTCATTGTATTAATATAGCCCACGGGCCAGATTATGGTACTCATGGGTCAAGGGGTGGGGGAGTGGGAGG
>JAVCKS010048973.1:0-10256 GCA_032273685.1 Pteraster tesselatus
TAAAATAATAATGGATCTATTTCACGACGTAAGAGGGGACACCATCAGAAATTGGTACCCTAATTTATGGAAACACCCACGTACATGTACATGTACATGTACTAGTATACATGCCAACTTGCCAATATTACATTGTGCATGTATATCTCCAAAGTGTTTGAAACTAAGTACATTTTTGATACATGTTTAAGGGGATGATAATTCCGAACAGTGCTGAAGTCGAGACCAGTCTGTCAAAGACCGAGACTGTAAGGTCCGAGACCAAGACTGAACCTGTAAATTAATGTAGGGATTCGCTAACATAGTTTTTATATCCACATACTCTTTTTGGTCCTTAAAGATGTAGTTCTACCTCCTCAAAATGCTAATAAACATAAATCAGACAATTACTAATATTTAATTATACAAATAACAATTTAAAATACTAACTGAATCTAATTTAAAACAGAAAAACAACCGATATTCTATTCCATTGCTTAATTTATGCTAATGATTGCTTTGAGGCCTTTCCGATAGTCACGTGATGGGACGTAGGTCCAGGAAGACCGTGCCGTGTCCGCAACGTACCGAGAACTGACTGTGCGTGTACGTCCCTGTACATTTACTACGTACATATCATGTACTACTAGTACCAGTTTGTTAGTACATGTATAGTATTACATGTATGTGACCGTGCAATTTTCCTGGGGTGACGTAGCATCACGTGACAAATATTTGTAGGAAAATTTGCGCAACTTGTAAGCAAGTCAATAATTGAAATGGATATTTCAAACCCTATTTACCCCATAATGAAGGCACATTTTTAAATATTTTTTTCGGCAATTGAAAATATGGACCAAGAAGCAATCAACAATACCAGAATCATTAAAACTTAGCACCCCCCTGGAACTACTGCTGGTTTACTAGAGATCGATATGTCAGATTATTCAGCAAATTTGTTGCAAATAATTAAGATAAGTTGCTGCACAGATTAGAAAATAGTGTTTAAAAGTTTTTTCTTCATGTTACGAACAAACAAATAATTATACCATGCATCACTAGCTAGGCAATGTAAACCTGAGTACAGGATTGACAAATATGTTAACGAGTAGTATGGCAACAAATTATTGCTGTGCAGTAATTACAAACTAATTGTCTCTGGCTTTGTGGTTTTGCAATATGCAAGGTTTCACTAGTTGACCTAAAGCCTGAATTGTAAACGTAACATGATATTTTATGATCTTGTGTCTGAGACTGTCAAAATGTTCGAGACCTCATTCCTTCAAGACCTCATTCCCTCAAGACCGATATACCGAGGCTGAAGGTAGGGAGATTGAGACCATGACTGCCCAAACTGGTCCCGAGACCTGCCTGGAAACCTACAACACTGATTCTGACTTGGGGAAATGTACATGGACAGTATTTTTCCATATGTGACGTGTTCCCACAAGCCATCCATTCGATCCATTTACATGTAGGGTGGATCATTCATTTTCCAAAATTGTATTACTGAAATGCATATAATTGAATTATATATATTACTAAATTTTGTATCACTGTATCCTCACAAAATTAGGACAATTGAAATTACATTGGAAAGCTAAAGAATACTGAAAAATTGTATTGTGGCTTTGTCAGATTTTGTGAGAACAAGTCACATGTATGGGTATTTTGAAAATGCTCAATCCCTCCCCCGCCTCTGCCAAAAAATCTTCTTTTGTTTCTTAACCAGATATGTTAAACACACAACTGAAGGTGAGTGGTTACTAGTGAAATTGACTGTTAAAATTGCATGACTTATGCATATCAGCATGATTGGCATTTGTTTGCACAGAGCTTGATATATGATGCAAATGGTTACCAAATCCCTTTAGGAATGTTATAAAATAGCAATGATAAGTTTTATATTTTGGTTCGAAAGACACATGTTATTCTTCCGCTTTTAATTATCCCCCTTATAAGTGCTACAGTAGGATACAAACATAAACAAGACTTCACATGTGAAAGTGCAAAAATACAAAATTTGTTCATTCCATAAGTGTGGATTTTGGTTGAATAGCTCCAAATGCATGGGTGATGTTATATAAATAGTGCATTATGGGAGGTATCAGCAGAGAAGAGGGCTCCACACTTTGGTAGCTTGGTGCGTGGGATACATTAGTAAATGGTACATTACCAACATTATCAGTAGAGAAGTTTAGGTCTACACTTTCGGCACGATAGGTGCGTGATTGATTTTGTCAGTTCCACATTTCTTGTGCAATAGAAGCATGGCAGATTATATTTTTAATTGTACATTACTACATGTAGATTTATTGGCAGATAAATAGCATCTCCAGTACACCTACATGTAGCATGCCAAGAGGGTGGAACTATCCTCTCTGCCAATAGTTCTCAAAACATACTAAGTTAGACCCACAATTATTCATACCCCGCATGCCAAATTGGGGAATGATTTTATCTTTGTTTTGTTGACAAAACCTTAATATAAAGTACACTAGCAGGGTTACCCAGCATCACTGGGTTAAATAGGCCTCACCCTGCATAAAATACTGAAGTTAGGGAGGGAAGATTAAGGGTTAGGGTTAGTGTACCCTATCAAACACCCCCTTCTCCACCCCCTACCAATCCCCTATCAATTCCAAACCCCCTACATTTCTTCACCTTCTCCAATCCCTCCCCCTTCCCACATGCTCCCTCTGAACCTCTCCCTTCCAACTCTCTCCTTACCCTCTCCCTCATTCCTTTTCTCGCACCAATTTTCAGCCTGGTTGGCGAAGCCGTTTGGGGGCGCCAATAGGGCACACACAAACACACACGCCTTTGTTTTGGCATCAAAGTGTGGACATTCCATTTTGTTTGTTTAAGAAACTGATTTTTTTAAATTGCCCTAAGAAAAATGATTTGGTTCGAATCTTGAATTTTTCTTGGTATTTCTTTTAATTGACAACTAATAACTATTTCCCTAATACTCCACCTGATTTAACAATAATCAAGTTAAACAATTAAAAAGTGTGGACCCCAAATGTCCACACTACATGTATGTAGGTACATGTCCACACTTCACCTTGGAGAAACTCACTCAGGTCCACTCATGTTGCGCTCGTACACCCCCACACACACACACACGCACACACACACACACACACACACACAGTGCCTTTTATGAAATGAGATATGTTTATTGTATACACTCGCGCTGCATTTTCAAAAATTCTGTGTGACGTGCAGCACGTGTGACATACAATGTACACGTACATGACATGATCCCAATATTGTAAGTAAATTGGGAAGAATTTGTGCTGAGGTCACTCCCGGGCTCCCACTGAGTATCCCCACAAAGTTTGGTGTTGATGCGACAACGTCTAGGTGCATTGAAAAGCGGACAGACAGACAGACACAGAAATTTATACAATTTTAAATATAGATAACTTTGTATCAGGAAATTGTCATTACGTACATCAAAAAACTATTTCCTGAAAAAAAGGAGGCTGCTACTAATATTAAAATATCAAAGTACATGTAGGGCAGGGAGTGTGGCCTACCGGCACTCCACTTTCGAGGTCCATGAGGTACATGTACCATGAGGTTGGAAGAATGTTTAGCCATTACTCAGGACTTGGGGTGGGCCTGGGGTGGTGTTGCTGTTGTTTCTGCTGCTGCTGTTGCTGCTGTTGCTAAGAAACTCCATCTGGGACAGAAGATTGGCTATACCAGCATGGCAATGATCCCAAGCATGTGGCTAAGGCAGTCAAGCAGTGGTTCAAGGACAATCCCATGGATAGTCTGTGGAGGGATCTAAAGACTCGAGTGATGGCTAGAAGACCATTCAACCTGACACAGCTTATACTGTAGCAAAGGAAGAGTGGGCAAATATCTGACTGGAGACGTGTAGAAAGCTTGTAGCCACTTACAAGATCCATTTAGAGGCAGTCATAAAAACAAAGGGTATTCAATTGATTATTAAGAAAGACATTGGACTCACATAAACCTAGGGTATGAATTATTCTGAACATGGCTCTTTTTGAAAATCCGTCAATAAAATACCCCTGAAATAACATATTTCTTGAAATGTCACATGTTCTTTTTCTTTCAGTTGTTAGTCACATATTAATCATAAGTAAGCTTGACAAAACTCATTCATTAAATAACACGGCTCAACCTACTCTAAAAATGGGTATAAATAATTGTCATTGTATTAGGTAAATGTGTTATAATATCTCAAAAACTAAAAGGACACATTTTCAAACTTTGCATCATGTGAAAGAGCTTGAAAAGTGCTACACAGAGTGCAAAAACATTTGACATTTACTTCTGGTCGATACCAGACGTTCAAGTTTCATGATTAAAACATCATGTATCTCAGACCAAAAACAGATATACCATAGTATACAAATAACGAATGTTTTTTCGGTGACAGATGGCACGTTCTATCCCACTCGGCTTCGCCTCGAAGCCGAGTGGGATAGAACGTGACATCTGTCACCTCATGAAAATAATTTGCACCATTGCACGAATTAAAACATTCGTTATTTGTTTTATACAACGCCTACTGAATTTGTTACTTAAATTTCATTTGTTCGAACTTTTTCCGCTTTACAATCGTTTTGCGGTGTGAGCTTTCGCCAGCCATGTGATAGAACCATGTGATAAAACCATGTAATAGGACGAGTGCAATAGAACCAAACGGGTGCAATAGAGCGAATATTGCAGCGCACGTGATCGACCGTCGGCCTATCAGATGACGCGGATTTAGTCGGGTGTTGTATAATACTACATGAAGATCCTTATCTCCATGGTTTGTGTAGGCAACCTTCAAAAACATGATGTATTCAAATAGCATCTCAAATGACCATATTTATGACATTTTGATGTTGCAGTCTTACAAGATCTATATATCTACATGTACACACAGAAATGTTAGATCGACCTGAAATCTTGCATGTATTCAAACTGGGATCCGTTACATGCAACATTTCAGCGTCTGTTATAACGATGAGGTGTCACCAAGATATATTTCTACAACAATAAAAACTCAACCAAGCTGAAGTCTTGCATTCAAGAGGGGATGGGGTTATGTCCTGTTATAGTGAAATGTGACGTGACGTCCCTTTCAACAGGCAATAAAAAAAATGTGCTATTGAGCTGAAATCTTTCTAATTAATTCCCAATTCATTCCCGGTTCACAAGACTGGTCTTGTGACTGGTTTTGTGATTAGTCCCGACGCCGGTCCCGACGCCGGTCCCGACGCCGGTCCCGACGCCGGTCCCGACGCCGGTCCCGACGCCGGTTCCGACGCCGGTTCCGACGCCGGTTCCGACGCCGGTTCCGATGCTGATACAGTAGTAGTACATGTTTAGTTTATTATAACTGCATTGCGGAAAATAGCACATTTTAGCTATATGCTCAGGACATTGCTGAAATTACTACATTGCCATGTATGATATAACAATATTGTAACCAACTGTCTTGTTTACTTTTCCACACAAATAATAAGATAGGTTTTTATGTACAGTTTTGTTTTTCATAACTAGCCACCCCTACCATCAGGCAGTGGTCAAAGCTCATAATTTCCCAAAGTTCCTTTCTTTTCTGTGTAAACACTTTTCAATCCTTTAGCATTTACAGTGGCATTACATTGATGTGAACTGAGTATACATGTATGTGCACAGTGACAATTCTCGAGCAGCTGTTAATGCATTGAATCAGCTTACCCGTAATTGAATAGAAGACATCTTCATGCAAGTGCTATTAAAATGCAATAAAATCTGGCATGATTTTATTTCCTGCCTATACTCGCACATGTGCATTGAAATTGATAGTGATTTTAACTGATCAGATATGTACAACTTTACTATTATTTTATAATATACAGTATGTTCTTTTTACTTGATAGTGGGGTGTATTTTTTATTTTAGGATAAAAAGCAAGAAGCCAAGCGCAGAAGGAAACAGTTGAAGCAAGCTGCTAAAGAAGGCAGAGAAGCTGAAGTATTGGTCAGTAACATTTATAATATGTCTATCACAAACAGGCTGGGCCCAGGTCAGGTGGGTTGAATCCAGGTTTGAAGACTCCAGGGGCTGACATGTAAATTGAGTTTTCCAATCCTACCTTACTTTTTGGGTTCCCCGGAATTTTCCTCCCACTATTCAAAGCTGTAACTCCTTCTTCTTACGATACATACTCAAATGTATCAGTTCGTGACGCAGACCATTGTGGTGTGTTAACAATTGTGTCAACTAACTTCAATCGAAGAATACAAAGAAGAACAACAGGCTGCCAAAGTTGTACTTGCCTGTTTATAGTATAGCTAAAAAAGAAACTCCAAATCTTGTACATAATAATGTCTATGAGAATATTTGTTTATAAAATAATGACCGACTTTACTTGTTGTACTAAAGCTGTGTGTATGGTTCTGAAGCTGATCAAATACATAAATATCTAGAATATATTTACTGAAAATGTACATTCAAACTAGGGTCTGTGGGGAATGTACTACCGCATTCATCACGTAACCACTAATGGTTAATTGTTTTTACAGAGAGGATACAGTCTACCTAAGATTGACTATCAAGAGGTCCTTCGTAGAGAAAGAGAAGATATTAACATTATGTCTGACGAACTAACCAAACTAGCACAGCTGGCAAACAGTGCGGACCTGCAGGTTAATGCTGAGTCACTGCACTCACCATCACTACCTATTATCAAGGAAGAAGGTATCGCTAGAAAACGGCAAGAGGATAATGGAACTAAGAGTGAACAGGAAGCAACCAGCAGTGCCAAGATGAAACAGGATAAGCCGAAACCAGACAAGACTGGACTGCGTGGAAAGATGAGCAAAGACAGTGATGAAGAGGATGCTGTTTTTTTGCCAGAAAATATTGGCAATGGATCAGAAAGGGGCAAAGGTGAGCTTTATAATCGGCAAACCAAACTAAAAAACTGAAGCTGAGTAGCATTAGTGCTCGCACATGCTGAGATTGAATGTGTTTGTCTGCAATTGACACTTGTGCCAACATTAACCTCCTCACAATTAGAACTATTTACCAGTCGTAATGTTTAACTTGCTACTCTTCAAGGCACACAACTGCACACCTATTCAATTAGAGTAGCACATGAATATAGAAAATTTCTAGAGTCGAGATAATAATCGTCAATATGTGGCAATAATGTTTCCCTATAGAAAATCATTGTCATCGGCCAACTGCATATAAAGCTTCCAGGTAAAACCTTAGAGTAATTGTATGTAGAAAATTACTGATGGGAGAAAATTTATTCTAGCATTAGATATTCATGGGAATTTTGTTTTTGAGAATAATGTGACGGGATTCTACGAAATGAGTCTTAAGGTGATATACATGTACATGTAGGCACAAATTTAGTTTTTACGTAGTCATAAAAGAGCATATATTCTCCTCTTTCATTTGGTAAAAAATTATGTTCATACATTAACAAATATGGAAGTTATAGCTTCAAACGTGTTATACTTGGCCTGCACTGTCAGAAAACCCCAAGAAGAAAATATCTCACATTTAAGTCTGTTTTTGATTTCCGGTAAAGAAAATCAGGATTTAAAAAAATTTTCAGAATGCTATTCGGGGATTGTTTTGTTGGGTACAGTTCTTAAAGTAGACATTCTAAGACAATTCCAAATATATTGAGATAGTTACATCAATAGAAAGCTTTTAACCCCCAGAATAACACTAAGTGGCGTTCAACCGACAAAACAAGATAAGAATAGTGAATTAATGCGAGTAAATTCCACCCAAATCTCGAAGTCGGAAACGCGGAATTGCACGGAAAAACCGGGTCCTCTATTCTTGACGTCACAACCGGTGACATCATGGACTTAGGCTATTTAAACAAAAACATGTTTAGCCTTTTTAAAAATGGCCGCCAGTGGCCGCTACTTGGACTCGGGAAATTACATATCGGGTTTGTATGAGCAAGATGTAAAAGAAAATAGGCCAAAATGATATAGACTCAGAAAAAGATCAAAATAATTCATTATTTCTTTCTTTAAATAAAAAAAAAGAAGAAAAAAAAGGAAGCAGCCTCAAAAAAGGAAGCGGGCGGGGACGCTAAACATGATTTGTTTTTTAATGGCCTTAGTGAGAGTGAATATACTCTGTCCCGGTTGTGATGTCACAAATAGTGGACCAGCTCTGTGACTGATTTTCTAGGCAAAGAGAGGAGGCTATTTTTCGACATTTCAATTAAGGATATCCAGTAGCCAGGAGATTTGTGTGATATGCTATGTAAATGAACAACCTATAAATAACATATTGCTGTAGGTAGCAAATTATTGGACATTTATTGTCTTAGAATGTCTACTTTAACATGTTTTTCAACTTGTTTATTAAAAAAAAAAAAAAATCGCGACTTTAGACTCATTTCTTACTGTCGGTTCACATATAGTATCAGATTTAAATGGAGTATTCAATGTATTTGGTAGGGTTAGATTCCGATATTTTCAGTGTGAAGAAAGAAAAACAAATCTAGTATCTTATAATAGTTAGTGCATTTTAGACAAATCTCCTAACCAATCTGTGAAAAATTGTTTACCAAGAGCTTTCTTTACCGATGTGTTCGTATGTGAGGCTATTAACACTTCTTAATTTATTCCAACCCAAATCCTTGTGAACAATTCTGGGGAGCTAGTCAAAGTTGAAGTACCCTGAGGGTCCTGGCAGTGATGCCAACCGTTCCGTTTTTGCTGTATTTGTTACGTTTTTTTCACATAAATACGGCAGTAAGATTTATGTTTGTTTTGTTACGTTTTCCTGAAATTGTTATTGTACATACATGTACAGTAAAATCGCGTTAAGTCAAACTCGGATAAGTCGAATCTCCGCTTATCTCGAAGTAATATTTTTAATCGGTGCTTATTTTTACGGTTTTCAACCTATTGCTTCGTACATTAGTTACCGTTACAACAAATTACAATCAACACAGTTTTCTAAAACACTTCTTTGTCTATTCAAAACTGTAAATAAATATGTTTACACTCACGCTGGTATTCTTTGTCAAGGAAAATGTTTTTAAATACTTTTTGGGTACAAAATATGTGTTTTTCCTTCTTTGAGTACTTTTTGTTGTTGGTTAAGGTTTGCATCACTGGCCTGGGTTCAACAAGGTGTTTTGGGTGTGCTGAATCGATTCAACCCATTGGTAATAACAATGATAACAAACAGAAATGTATCTCATCTGAAATCTCTGTTAGTCAGTTTTCTAGTTCCAACTACTCGGCATCTCCCTCACTCCTCTCGTCATCTGGCTGGTTGACGTTTGCTGCAAGCAAAAAATGCACTTGACTTTAACAGCAGCACCTGAGTGTGCTACAGTCCCCCTCACAGTTGCGGCTGACAAACTTGTAAAGATAGTCTGGTGCAATGGGGTCGGTGGAAGAGACCTACGCAAACCTTGCTTACCAAACTTCCATCTGTAGTCCAGTACGTATAATAATAATCTTTGCAGCACTAGACGATCTTTAATCTGGAGAGAGAGAGAGAGTGCTGTGCTGCACCTCCTGTTGTTTGGGGCAGTTTCTCAGGTTTGATGCTCCCAGCAGCGACCTGCTTGCTGAAAATCCTCCAAGTCCTTGGGTGGTTTCCTCCGGAACATGAGATTAAATAGTTCACAAGGATTTAGGTTGGAATAAATTGAGGTGTTAAAAGATACCTAATTGAACACATTGGTGAAAGAACCTATTGTTATGCAATTCTTTCACAGATTGGTTAGACAATGTTTTTAAATCGCCTAACTATTAAGAAAATATCCAATAATATCTTATATTATATCAACAGTGTTAAGAGAGGAAAAATGGAATATATTAGGGTCATTCCATGTCAAATCACCCAATGAGGTAAACCGTACCCCCTTTGATTTTGCTTAAATTTGGTTTATATGCTTATTTGGGCTGAACAATCTGATATTCCAAATTTTAGCTTGATCGGACTAACGGTTCCTGAGATACCGTCAAATATCCACACTTGAGGCTGAAAATCAGTGTCTTTGCACTTAAAGCAGGATTGTGTTCATGGATACATAGTAACCTGTTGCAGACTTTCCTAAAGATAGCTAACTGTGGTTCAAACAGCAAGTCATCCTCTTTTTATCAGTCTGACCATATACTCAATGAAGGTTTTCAAACTATTCGTCATCAATGACCCAGTCTTTGCACACCCTTGAAATTCTTCCGATGTCATTTTTGCTGATGCAGTAGCTTCTTGATGAGGATGAAGTAAGTGACGGTGCTTCAAGACTGCAAAGAATG
>JAVCKS010048995.1:14851-25332 GCA_032273685.1 Pteraster tesselatus
ACCTCTGCATTGGCCTTGACCTCTGCATTGGCCTTGACCTCTGCACTGGCCTTGGCCTCTGCATTGGCCTTGACCTCGGTGTTGGTCTTGACCTCTGCATTGGTCTTGACCTCTGCGTTGGCCTTGACCTCTGCGTTGGCCTTGACCTCCGAGTTGGCTAGATTTGACTGTGAATCGACACGGTTGAGCTCTTCTTTTTGATCTTTGAGGTACTGTTCTTCGGTTGGATCGACGAAGGGATCAATAAGAACCCCGACCTTCAGGGACGCTGTCGAATTCGACCGCACTTCGCCACCACTGCCTCTCGGTTCAGACCCTTCGGGCCGAGCTACGTGGGAATCCTCGACGCTGTCAGTGGGTTGTGGCGTGGCGGCACACGATTGGTCAGTTTTAGTCGGTGCGGTGATTGGATCGTTCCACGTTATATTCTTAGTCTTCTTGCGAGCGTGATTCGGCAGGCTTTTGACGGACAGGGTATCTGGAGGAGGAGAATAAAACCATTATAATATTAACCCAGATCAATGAATCAACCCCTTTTACATCGAAACATCAATGTCACATGACCGGCTCAGCAAAACTGACTCACTTGAGTGTGAAACCTTTATTTAAGTTATATGGCTGGAAACACTATTTTTTCATATACCGGTATATACCTATTGCATTTTCAGTTCAAAAGTTATCATGGTTGGAAAAAACAAAATACTATGTGTTTACTTATTAGCAAAAATATGGATCAAGATATTCCTGCTCTTTCCAGCAAAAATCAACCACATTGTTTTACGGACCACGAAACATATTCACCTTCATCTTTCTTTGAATTATCGGTGCCTTTTACTCTTCCACTTTCCTTTGCCTTCATCTTATGTCCCGAAGAATCAGGCGAAGACTTCAACAAGGTTCTGTCCGGTGCCTTGAGGCTGTCTTTGACTTCTTTGCTCCTCATGGGAGGAGCCAACTCCTTAGATTTTGTCTTGATAACCTCCACGGTGGACTTGTCCTCACTGCCATCCAGCGACTTAGAATCATCATTAACCTTGGCAACGGGAGCATCGGACGATCGTGGACTCATCTTAGCCTTTTCTTTATGTTTTGTCTCACTTGTGGTGAGGTTTGCAGCTGATTTGGGGCTCGGCGGTTTCTTGGGGACTAGATGTGGACGGTGGACATTAGTGACGGCTGTCTGCTTTGGTTTCTTATAAAGTTCCGGGTTAAAATGGACTCCTTTTTCTAACAGCATGATGAAATCAGGCCAGCTGTAAGGAAACAGTTTGCTTTGGTTGAACATTTTTCATTTAATTACCAGCCAATATAGCTAAACATAGGTTAACATCAATTTTGTATGGAGTGACTAAAATAGCTGAGTTGTTTGAATAAAAAAAAAAAAACCAGGGAGATCAATATGTATATAGGAACACTACCATAGCAACAGATATGCAATTAAAAAGATTACTTTAACAAAACTGAGTGATTACATGATTACAGTGGAATGTCAAACTCTCCCAAACCATATATGTGTGCGTTAGACCATCTATCTTTATGAGCTCAGATGTACCAAAAGCAAACTTTGTAATGTTACTCCTACAGGGTTACGTGCGTTAATACATCAACCTACCAAATCATGCCATTTTTGTTGTCATCACATCGCTTTAACATTGTCCTCATGAGGGGCGCCCCCAGGGGAATGTGGTGATCCAGACAGATACGACGGAACTACAAATGAGCGGGAGGCCACATTGTTACACCCAGTGGCTTCTTCATATATATATCTTGTGGTAGGAGCAAGCAAGATGGTGTTTTAACTGACTTCGGTCAGCAGTTTGTGTGTGTATAAACCAAAACACAAAAGTCTAATAAACTTTGTATTAAAACAAAATTATATTTATTTGAATGATTTTAACAGCTTCAATTTGAACTCTCCCTATAAGTATTTAAAATGAAGAACTTGGTGAAAGTTGGGGCAGGCCACTCAGAGATAGAAATCTACTTCACAACAGTATTAGTTCCTTTTAGGTGTTCAGACAAAAATGGCTGAAGGCCTACAGTGTGTATATAAGCTAATTCTCCGTTGCCGAACTCCTGATAAATCATCGAAATTAGCGTACAACAATCAGTGACAAGTCCTGACAGCTAGGCTTTTTAAATCCACTTTACGACTGCTTAGATAACAGACTGCTTAGATAACAACACGAGACCTTGTCATGAACACTATCACACACCAAATCATAATTTTATCAAGGGAAACCGGAAAGCGTATGAAGAAAAGGAATGTAGCCAGCTATGTTTCGGCTATTTCAGACGAAACAACCATCAAAGATCACAAAGTTTTTCCATAAACTGTACAGACCTAGAGAGCTGCCGGAGGTGAGGCCTGTGCAATACTAGAGTCAAGAGGCATGGTGGATGTGGAGACTGGGGCTGTGCAAGTGGTGACAGTTTTACGACACTAAGGTTTATGGTTCTAATTTTCCATGGGAAGCATACTCTTTAGCTGTCAGGATTTTCCATTCCCAAGGGCTTTCATTGTGAACAGGAAAAAAAGAAGTATTATCCTACTGTTTTCCTTGGTAGGATTCCGTGGCGTGAGATGTCCCTCATCTGACACGTGGACCTCATGTCTTCTAGGTCGTACTCATTGCTGGTCCTGAGCGCCTTGCTGATGCTAGCTACCAGGGTTATGTCTTCATCGTCCAACTGCTGTGCAGGCTGGGAAGTTGTCTGTTTGTTTTGATTGATGGCTTGAATGCTATCTCGACCTGTAGGAGGGGGGGGGGGGTTAAGTTTTTTTTGTTTAGATGATTGAACATTCTCAAAGCAATAGTCAACAATGCTTTTTTTTTACATAAAAAGACCACAAACTGTGAAACAAATCATGAGAAATTGGGAATATTATTGAAAAAGACCAAATGTTAACGACCAAAACCGACCAAATACCAATGAAAACAAATTACATGCAGGTTAACAATTTGGCCCACCTCAGAGCATCATTAGGCGCCATTTGGTCCCATATGAAACTCATTGCCTACCTTGGTGCGTCATTAGGTACCATGAAACACCACTAGATCCATCATCACATAATTTCATTCCTCCACACCCCCGCCCCCCTCCCCCAAGCAGTCATAGACAGAGAACCTTGGTATTCAGATATGTAACTACGCAGCAATGCTGTGAAATTACACTCATTTATTCATTGGCCATGGGACGAATACATTCGTATAAATATCATTTAGAGTGGCTTTTACCTAATCTAATTATCAGCTATTATCCTTGGCTGGTTTATGAGGTCGTACAAGAGATGGGAAATGTACTGGTTGCAAGGCTATACTCATTTATTTTTCCTTTCACTGGTACTCTGAACCGTCGCCATGGTACCAGGATAAAGTCCCACACTACTCTCAGTATGACGAACGAAAGTCAAAATTAAGTGGTGATTAAATTCTTGATTTATTAACAAAAATTAAATGATCATAGGATGTTCAGGAAAGATACTTTGACAGAAAATGAATTGTCACAAAGAATATATATTCTGTAATTATTGGTGGATGTTAATTTTGTATCAAGGTTATACAGAAGGGCATAGAAAAAAAGCACTTTGTAACACAATGTGTAAGCATTTCATTCGCAAGGCATGGTTGAATGTGACGAATTTCGGTCTTTTTTCTTTCAGTTAGGCATTCAATTTTTTAGTGACATTATGTCAGTTAATCCTTGAAAGAATTTGACCCGTTATATGTGGCTGGAAAAAATAATTGGAACATCGCTTACCCGTTCTCGCCTGTGCTTCTGCCATGTACTTCCACAGACCCTCATAGTCCAAACCGTAGTTAGTCTCAAACTTTCTTGCAATCATCTGAAATATCCGATTGGAGATCTTGACGTTGTGCTCCCCCAGTACGACCAGGACGTCCTTGGTGGCGACCCGGTTCTCCATATTGCTGAGGCGACGAAAGCTGATCCTGATGGCGCGGAGACGCTGTCGGCTGACATCTTTGAGGGGGGCGCAGAGGGACTCCCGGAGTTCCTTGTCGATGTCAATGCCGTCAATCTCGGGGAGGATCACGAATCGATCGCTGGCACCTAAAGAAGTTAAAGAAATGTACATTCCGTTGTGAAATACAAAAATGTAACTAAGAATACCTGGAATAACTGGAATTACTGTGACAATGTGAACACTCGTGGATAATAATTAGGACAGCCATTTTTCAGCCAATCAGAATTTTTTATTTTTTACCTAAGTCAGTCGTTGAGAGGGGAGTTCGCTTCCAGGTGCTGTTGCTACTGGCGCTATTGCTGATAGCTGGTAACTGGTTCCCACTAGCCTGCTCCTGAAACACCAAGAATTAATCAGAAAATTACAAATGGAATACCAAGAATAGTGTATGCATTAATCAATTATAGAGAACTAGAGGGGCACTCAGTTTGAGCGCAAAGCTCCCCCAACGATAGCTAGAGGCGATACATATTTGATAGAGCTACAAAATGACACTGCACGGAGCTCTCCATGGCTAATTGTTCAACATGTCTTAAAGTACCTTTTACAGCATTTTCGAGACCCTGACCTCTCCAAATTTAATAACTTGTCCACAAAAGTTTCGTCAAAATCAATCCTGAACTTATTGAGTACGGGTAATATTTCCTTGGCTGAGGGAATTTTTTTTTTTTTTTTGTCAACTAAACTAAATTTTCATCGCCAAGGATCCCAGTGTCAGTAATTGCATTTGCAAGTAATGAAAGTACATGTGAAATGATCTGTTATAATCCTTTTATTTCTGCCTTATAGCGCCACATAATTGCACCATTGACACTGAGTAGTAACACATAGTTTTTTATCGGTCAGATGTGTAATAATTAATGTTCATATGCTTATAATGCAGGCTTTTTTCTGCTACATGTACCGATTTTATATGCATCTAAAGCACATCAAATGTGCACACTTTTGTTTAGGACAGACTGATGATTGATCACTGTCATTCTTTCATCAAGTGACTTGCCAAATTGCCCGCAGGAGAGCTAGAATGTGGCACTCCCTATCGACAAAATTAGCTATGGTAATAATTTTGTTGCATCAATCTGCCATTTATTTAAAAGTTGTTTTAAGTCCACTCCTGGTGACAAAAAAACTTCAGTCAGACAGTTTACCTCTCAAGATTTTAGAACATTCATCCTAATATTTTTTTCGGTGGAAGGTACTGATGTTTTCTTCAATTTACTTGACCAATTGGAACTTTAAGATGTTATTACTATTTCAGTCTCGGTGTAGTTTGATAACACCGACGTTAGTTAAAAGGTTTTTAAAATGTCTACCCTTGGCGATGAATAATAAATGAATAAACAAGCTCATAGCTGTTCCATTCGCATCGTACTGTCAATTTCCGAGTTCGGAGCCAGATGTCATCCATAGAGAGGCAAAATAACAATCTTGCTTTATTAT
The DNA here is from genome assembly GCA_032273685.1 of Pteraster tesselatus. Lineage (NCBI taxonomy): Eukaryota > Metazoa > Echinodermata > Asteroidea > Velatida > Pterasteridae > Pteraster > Pteraster tesselatus. The sequence continues at coordinate 20,280 of JAVCKS010048995.1, forward strand.
TTTATCAAGTCTGGTCTTTTATTAATTGCACCCTTGCTTTGGTAGGAGTGGTGGACACTCCAAATGGTAAGAGCACCACCACACGGCTATGTTGATATTTACTTTATGATTGAAGAGTTGACATAAGGTGCGGGTAAAGCTGGAGTCTAGTGTGATTGCACTTTGGCGTTAGATGAAATTATACACAGAGCCAAGCAGAAAACTCTCATCTTCCCACAGTTCTTTTTAACCTTCGAGTGAAGGTGGTTAATGCATGAACATGCATAGCCTAGCACTCTGTAGTTAATATACATATAGCCTAACCCTTTAGGCTCTTTATCATATCCTTTGAGAGGAGGTGGTTGATACAGTTATAGCCTACCACTAGGGTCTGTATCATATCCTTCAAGAGAAGGTGGTTGATACAGTTATAGCCTACCACTAGGGTCTTTATCATATCCTTCAAGAGAAGGTGGTTGATACAGTTATAGCCTACCAAGAGGGTCTGTATCGAATCCTTCAAAAGAAGGTGGTTGATACAGTTACAGCCTACCACTAGATTCTGTATGGAATACTTCAAGAGAAGGTGGTTGATAAAGTTACAGCCTCAGTTTAAAAAATTTACATGAACGCAAAAACCTACAATTACTAGGAATAAATAACTAGTATTACCGTATACTAATCAGCTGAAAATTACATCAAGCTCATTTATCTTGCTTGTGAAAATACAGCAAATAGTACACATAGTAGGGCAGAGTAAATGTCTGAACGAAAAATTCTCTCCAAAATCTTCTACAATAGGTCGGCCCTAGTAAACAGCAGTACTGACAATGACAAAAATGGTCTAATTAGGTCAGAGTGGATTTGTAAATGCCCCGAAGGGGAGCAATCGTTTGACAGCAAATGCTTCGCTTCTTTGAGTAAAATACATCTGCCATTCTTACAATCCTGCTGCTGTTTAATAGCGTCTACTAGTTACGTACGAACAATAATAAATACTAACATCAAACCTTACCATCTGTACCATTACAGTTCATCGAGTGTAGATATGTCACAGAAATGAGGGGATCAGTTATTATATTCTGCTTGCGACACAAACATATTGTAATGCTTTGAGTAAAACATTAATCAGGCGACGTGAGTTAAGCAGCAATTATTGTTTGCTAGCCAATCATTACACAATGAACAAGGACAAATATTAAAGTTGTACCATATGATATTAGACAGATTTTTCTGTGAGAAATTAAATTGATAATCTGTTTAGATTTATCCTTGCTAGCTTTAGGATGATATATAGCGCACACACAAAATCCATTCATGGATAGTTAGAGAGAGTACCTGATATATATTCTTGTCAAAAATGAATTATTGCTGCTGGCCAAAAGTGATAAGAAAATACTTTGTAACTATCAAGTGGATGGATTCTTTCAAGTCATTTTAAAGCTATTTCATTTTGAAGCTAATAACAAGGGAGAACCTAGGAAATTATCAATTCACATATTTCTTGAGGTGAAATTGGTCTGAGTCCCTGCTAAAGAAATTTAACAAAATCTTACCCTTTCCTGGACAAATTCAGCCCAGTTGACACCTGCGGCGTTGCCTACATGTCCTGGGGCCGCCATGCGATCATAACGGGACACGCTCCCTTGGTAGGTTGTCTGAGAGGAAGTTTGCTTCGCCCGCATGCTCATCATTTTTACACAAGGTCAACGGCAAAACTGGATGTTTGAAAGGGAAGTGACAGAATAGGTTAAGGATTTATGGCAGTGCTCTTGGTACCCAGGGCCTGCTATGTTCCACCGGCATTTATGGTGGCAATTACATTCTGGGCAATACCTGACTGATATATATTGTACGAGTGTTGATTAAACTGTAAATTATTTTCATTACAATATTTGCTCAAACCATTACTCTAGCCCCAAATTTTGCAAAGCTTCACAGGAATGCTATCATCTGGAGAAGAAAAAGATTGCTTGTATGTCAAGCCAATAACATACAGACTTGGCATTTAATATGAAATATAGTTATAGCACGAAGCACATTAGCTGACTGGTGGAGTTGGCCGTCGAGGTGAAAAAATAGGAAAACGTTATGGGGCAGTTTCACTTTAGGATCTTTGACACATCTCCTCGAGTGTTTCAAAACTGTCCGGCTAGAGCTTGTCGTTGCAGGCCGGTATTTCTGAGTGGAATATGATCGGTATCACCCAAGGAAATCACCCAATCATTAACAGAAAACACCAGTTAGGTATTCTGGCTTCTAGAAGTTAAGGAGCCACATACAAAAAATATATTCCATATTAAGCACCAACTCTATATGATGCAATGCATAAGTCAAAAAGTTTCATTGGAAAAAACGTTGTATCAATTTTATTGATTAGCACAGTTCACGGGCAGCGACCTGGCTTGACTGCCTGAACAGGTGGCCCTCCATTGACATTGTTTGTTGTTGTTGTGCGATTTCAAATGCTAAAACACCTCCTTGCTTCCTACTGAACTGAATTGGCAGGCAGCTGGACACCCGAGATCTAAGCCTAAGACACTGTCTAATTAAGCTCAATAGTGTGACCCCTTTGGTGTACAATTTTTACTAATTACTCGTGAAAGTTTCCTAACGGTAGTGCATTCAGGAATTTTGTTATTTATTTAAAATGCTAGTTTATGTCGGTTTATAAGCAATTTTGTTTTCTCTGATGATACAGTAGGCCTATACCTTTAACAAATTGTCTTCTATGCAGAAATTTAGCATTGGACCCGTCATATAGGATAGTTTAGCTGATTACTCATTTGGGTGCAATTAGGAACTGTACGAATTTGGATCCTTGTGGTACAAGTACTGTATGTAGCATGTACTTTCTGCATGAGTACAGACGGCTGAGCGCTAGTGCATTCACTACCCTCACCGTAATTAGTGTGTTATGATAGTAGTAGACTAATTAGGCCAAACAAAAGAAGGATTATGTTGCCATCAGCGACCGACCGTAATATTCCAAAAGAAAACGGGTCAGGCTTTTTTTTTTTATCCCTGTTTTAGCATAAAATGTTGATAGGAGTTGTGCTTTTTTTCCCGATATTACCTTTTCCCTAGGTTTTTCAGGACACAACACGGATTGATTTAAACACAAGGAAACAACGCGATTTATTATTATATTCTGGTATTTAAAAAAGGTTTGACACTTTCGATCGACCGACCCCACATCCCGATTTTTCCACTGAGGGCAAGACAACTTTTTTTGTTGGCCTTAGGGTGAAATTATTAAGTGCAATTTATCTTACAAGGACACAAGGACACAAACTTCAAACTGATATTTTTTGCAAAGATGAATAAGAGCATATTTGAGCCACACATTTCATTTGAAAGAGGAACATTTTAGTACCAAAGTCATCGATAGATTATGTCGGATCCATTTCAGAATCGCTGTGAATCCCTTTTCTTAGATCGCATGGACAGTCTATAAAAATGTAGCTGTTATAAAATGTGCGTATACAATTTGCGTATATACAGTACGACAATCCACATGCATGTGGACTGACAGACAGACAGACAGACACAGACAGACAGACACACACACACAAACACACACACACACACACAAACAAAAATCCACCATCATTGTAAGAGTTTCGCATCGCTTCATAGCTCAACTCATTATGACACACACAAACACATGTTTGAATTCCGTGAATTTCATTTTAACTTCTTGTCATTTATAAAATAATTATGTAAAGAATCCCACTTTTTTCAGTTTCCAAGTCCAGCCTATAGCTTCTACTATAATCTAGTACTCGTAAATTAAGCTTGACTGCACATTTCTCCTGTTACAAACCAATCATGGTTATAGCCGTAAGGTCTATATATATTTTCAATTGCACATAATAGTTTATTGCATAAGAGAGCAATATTACAATACTCCCATGGGACAATTAGAAAGGTTTTGAGCATGATTTGTGCGACTTGTTACACTGGTATAAATGTACAATGTCCTATTGTTAAATTTTTTTAACTACTTTTCCCGAGCCTTGATTAGATGTCATTTGTTCTTCACTTTTGTTTATCCCAGCCAAATAAGCACAAATTTGTTTACTTGTTTAGCATTCTTCTTCGAAACCTTTCTTCTCCCAAACCTTCCCTTCCTTCTCCCAAGCCTTCCCTTCCTTCTCCCAAACCTTCCCTTCCTTCTCTCAAACCTTCCCTTCCCTCTCCCAACCTTCCAATCCCAAACCTTCCCCTCCCAAACCTTTCAACAATATCCTGTTGTCTTTAATTTGTCTTCTTTTTTTTCAACTTTGTATACACATGTACGTGTGTTCGTAGAATGTAAATTGAACAACTTGTTCTGACAACTTGTTCTCATATGTTTGTATTTGTTTTGGCCAAATATACATACAAATAATTATTGTGATTCAGAAGTGTTTTCCTAAAAGTTGGGAGCTTTAAAGTAATTGGACATTGAAATATGTCAGCTTTGTTTTGAACTCTAACCTTTACTAAATCAATTGCCCTAACACAACAAAATAATCCCGGAATGCATACACTCACACCACTGGTAATCTTTTGGGATTACTACACCATGTATTGGATATGACATGATGTCATAGCCAACCAACTTTTGTTTCTAAAAGTTTCAGGTTGATCTGACGTACAGTCTTTGCCGTACATATAATTGGCCACGAATGGTAAATGACAAGCAACCCTGTCCCATAGGACAACGGACACAAAACAAAATCAGAGATGTGTGTGATTGCAGACTATGGCTAACAAATAGAAGAGATCACACTTCGTGAACTTGCAGACTGACAGCATATTGCTCAGCTGCCTGCTAAATATCACCGATTGTGATGTTCGTATTTTGCATTTCTGACAGGGTTAACCTTTCAAATAAGCCTTTAGCATGTTGGTTAAAGGACCTTGAAACCACATTAATTTGTTCAAGTTTTCATTAGAGCCTATGGAGAAACTATATGAATTCTAACCGTAGAAGAGAAATACACTATGTATTCTAACAAAAAATGGCAATTAAACAGCACTTTTTTATGACTAGTCAAATTTATTAGTTCATGAGCTTTCGGGAGCA
>JAVCKS010049051.1:0-10250 GCA_032273685.1 Pteraster tesselatus
TATTTTTTTCGGCAATTGAAAATATGGACCAAGAAGCAGTCAACAATACCAGAATCATTAAAACTTAGCACCCCCCTTAGAACTACTACTTTAATCAACTTAATTTCTTACTACCAGGCTTTGGTGCGGAATAACAAACATGTATCGCCAGAAACCTAGTCGTACAGGGTGAATAACGAAATGTGGCTTTTATTGAACAATTCATTAATTTACGAGACAAATATGTTGGTTTTATTCCACTGATGATTTTGTTAATATGTAAAAACAAAGTGAGGTACGGGTATTTCAAACCCTAAATGCTGTATTTTATAATGGCCTGGTTCATTCCAAGCTACGAAATCAACTAGGAACTTGTAATCCTGCAACAACTTGTTTTAGGTGGTTTTAAATAACTACATTGTATATGCAAAACGTAGATAAACTGTGTTTATTTAAATGTTATATTTTGTTCGAAGCTCCTAAACCTTCATTTTAAACACAAAAAATACCGTATAATTAATTAAATTATTTGCTTAACAGAGAGCCATTTTAACGTTTGCTTATCCACCTGGTCTGTTGCGCGTCTGGTTAATTATTGTTCACAGTTCATTGTTTTGTTTTCAGTTTCATACATACGTGATGTCTCGAATGAAGGAGTTTTTCCACGATCCTCTGCAGTTCGACCCGGACCGCCTCAAGGCCAGTGACGACAAGTATGACATTCTTTACAATAATCATTTATATGGGCTCTATAAACGGCAGAGTTAATTTGGGATATTGCTATCTTACCGAGCCGAAACGATGCCCCCGATTATTTGATCTCTGACTCTTCAATTGCTGCACCAGATAACAATTTACGTGTGGAGAGAAGAAAATCACGCGACTTAAGTTGATGCGGATGTAGTTGATAGAAATCGGTATAATGTTTTTCAATCTTATTGGAAATTATTGCATTTAGAATATTGCTCAAAGACGTTTTCTGTTGGCTGTAAAATTCGGACTCGCATATATAGCCCACCATATCCCTCACAATATTATGTAGTTTATCATACATGTACGTTCTGTTATTATAGACCGGAGTATGCTTGCTTTCCATTTTCTTTGGGATCGCGGAACTGCATCGGACAACAATTTGCAATGGTGAGTAAATAGGTATTCACAACCACATAATTGATTAACATTACGAGCGTCGCTACTAGTACAAGTTTTTGTAGCAGCGTTATTGTAGCTGCAAATGTGCATTGATTTTACATGTATGTGGCACGCTTGATGCAAAATATGACAATTTCACCACATTATCAAATTTTTAATTTCTTGTTTGTAAACAAGTAAAGCGGAATGAATTTAAATAAGTGAGTAAAACAGAGGTTATATTTTAATTTTTCAGCCAGAGTTAGACTTATACTTATAGACTTAGACTTATAGAACTACACCACATAAACGTTATACATGGGCACACTATGCACAAGCCGAGCGTGGCGTTAGTTTCTCGTCAGTGTCTCGCCAGTTTTCGGGTGTTGATTTGTTTCCACTGTATACAATGTTACGGGGTATGCATAAGCCGTTAAGAACTCTTCAAACTAGTCAAAATACTTGTGTTGCATTGGGTTACAATACGTTTTTTTCAACTACCGCGGTTCAGTTCATCACACTTTTCAAATTGTCCACAAAGTTTCTTACTCTTTTGGGAATCGATCCAACCTTCTAGTCCTCCGCACGGTATCACCTACTTCTTTCTTGTTACAGAAATATGATTTAAGCGAAAATCTCACAGTAGATTGTAGAAAAGATGATTGTACACAGAAGTGCTTGAATCAATTCTAGCACCAAAGTTATACTTTGTGAAATTCAACGTACAACGTTAGTCTTTGCACTGCGTCACCCCACCTCGTCAGTCTTCGCTTTCTCTCCTTCCCCAGATCGAGGCTCGCGTTCTTCTCGCGAAGTTGCTTCACAAGTTCAACTTTGACCTCTTACCTGGACAAGGTTATGACATCAAAGATGAACTAACGATTAAACCTGCGTACCACTGCAAGAACTACCTCACAATACTTGAGTAGTCTCGTACATGGACTTACAAGGAGACTGTTTATCAGCACGAGGTCATTACTCTCGATAAATGTGACCTTTAAATATTGTGTATCGGGAGCAATGCTTCGTGAACAAGTTCTTTTAGCTTGTGCAAAATACCCATTTGCCAATAGTTTCCTTTCCGCGGGTGAGGGCGTTAACTTCCATTGACCAGCGGTTTACTTTACACGAGCTATAGGGAGTTTGTCAGTGTTAGAGAACTCGTAATTAGATTCGAGTACTACTCGAGTACATGCAAGTACTTGGCCTGTACTCGTCTTTAAGTACTCGAAAATTAGTTGCATTCCAGTGGCGTGTCCAGCCTCATTAAAATCCTTTTGTATCCCTGTATTTTAATGAGGCTGGATCCGCCACTGCATTCGGCTTGTACTTGATATTTTGTACTCGAATTTCGTCCGTACTCCATGGAATTGGTACTCGTTAGCCGACCTCAGTACTCGGGAGTACAAATCGAGTACTTCTCTTTTTCTTCAATTCAATTCGTCGCTATGGGTATCAATATTTAAAATTATTTACTGTACTTAATTTTGCTACATGTATTTTAAAAGATAAACACACAGTACTGTAGCGCATGTTTTGAACTATGTGTACATAATTTATGTATACCATGTTACCCGTTTCACACTGTACAGTTACCCGGGTAATCTAGGGGTTAACTCTGGGGTAACTGCCACAAAACCCCACTTAACCCTGATAATTCCTAACCCTACTCGCAAGGTGAGTTAACCCAGCAATCTCGGGGTTAACGGCGACCTTCAGACAATTCTCCGGGTTACCTTCAACAGTGTGAATGCTCGCCGGGTCTTTCTCAACCCGGGTAGCGGGGAGCGTTCGTCGATTTTTATCAGCCGGCTGCGCCTGTGTCCTTGCGTATGCAATGTCAATTAATGACGTCAGTTATTAATAGCTTGTGCCTCGTCGTAACAATACGTATACCGGGTATTGAAAGAAAGGCACCAATCTGTCGTGGCTAATACGTCGTCTACATACACTCGGCCCTTTCATGGCAAAAGGGTGTAACTAAAATTATACGGTGTTTTTGTGTTTAAAATGCAGGTTTACGAGCTTCGAACAAAATATTACATTTAAATCAACACAGTTTATCTAAGTTTTGCATATAGTGATTTCAAACCACCAAAAACAAGTTGTTGCAGGATTATAAGTTCCTAGGTATTTCAGTAGCTTGGAATGAACCAGGCCACATAAAATACAGCATTTAAGATAGAACTATTTGAAATACCCGTACTTCACTTTGTTTTTACATAATTAACAAAATCATCAGTCGAATAAAACCTACATTGAGGGTGCTCTTTCCATTTAGCAGTAATAATGATCATAATTAAAATGAAATGCTGGGTAATAGAACTTTCATAGTCTTTTCTCTAAAAATGCAATTTTCAGAGATACACCCTTTTGCCAAATCAGGGCCGCACTTTATTCAAGGCACCAGTCTTGACCGCATTCTCACGCGGTTATGCATCTGGCATGATTATCGGAAGAGGGTAATGCTTTCTTCGTTGGCTTTGAAAAAAACTCTGAAGTAGCACGATCAACGCTACTGTGTCGGGCGCCATTTTGCGTTGTTAGCGCAATAGATATTGGGAGGGTAGAGGTCAAGCAATGCACATTCTCTGGGTTGCCGTGCGCACAGTGTAAACACAGTTACACATTCCCCGGGTAAGCTGAATTGCGGGGTTAATTTTGTAGTTTGAAACCGATTCTCCGGGTATGGACAACTACCCGGGTAATTAATTACCCAGGTAAGTCCAGAGTGGTGTGAAAAGGGCAATAGACGAACAGCACGCTTGCACTGCAGTACTATACTGTGCATGTAGGGCAGAATGCGTGATTCAGTTGTCAGAACTTTGTGAATGTTATCTTGTGTTTATTTTCTCTTACTCATTGATTGTTATACTGTTTTGGCTAAAATTAAATGGGGCTTTCGTGATAACCAAGAGTCCATCGTCAAATTGTATTGACTTGAACTGTATGAACTGGCCTTTAAACTATTACGATACGGATAGTACAATTTTTCACTTTCAAAGAGGGGCCTGTCTTATACGAACCCCTTCTATAGGTATATTGACATTGTCCTTGATCTTGCCAATGAACTAGCCAATGAAAGAAAAAAGTTGCTTCAGGGGACCTAAAAAGTACGACTACACAGTACAGTACCAAAACCAACTCGGAAGAAGTATCCCATTCTACAAGGTGCAAAACATTAATTTCGAAACTCTCAAATCGTTATTTTTAGGAAGATTGTTTCCCCGATAAACGCAACATTGACAATCTCCATAGAATAGCCAGAGTTAAGTTTGGTAATGTGTTTACTCGAAAGGAATACAAAGATTACGATCTCGTGTGCACCACATGAGGTAAAGTAGACGAGTGATACTGATGAGTCGCTGCTGCTGCTTTATGTCGTGTTTAGCAAACTTCGTGCTCTTCACGCCAATTGCAATAATTATGTTGTGCAGTTGGCAAAACGGAAAACGGGTAAAAGGAAGAGTTAGGAAGGAGACCTGGGCCCATATTCATAAAAGCCTGCTAAGCCTTGGCAACTAAATTAGCCCCTAATTGCCAATTAAGCCTAGTTGGATACTAATTATTATTTATGAAATGCCGCTAAGCTTAGTGGACTGCTAAGTTGTCTGATAACTTTAGAGGTGACATTGGGTACCTCCCCAAGTCACTAGTTGACAACTTAACCCTGAGAACATACATGTACAACTAACTGTCTGTACATTGCATTCGATAGGCGCACACACACACAGTTCGTGCAGGCAGAGCTCTAGCTCTATTGTTAGACACATAGACATGCCACTCATTATTGAAAGTGAAACTTACCCATTATTGTGGTTTGGAACAGTGCCTACTGCTAGGTTAACAACCAACTAAATCCTCGTTCACAACTACCTGGCACTGTCCCTAGCAGGGTTTTATGAACATGAAAATAGCAAGAAACTATGGAGCAGGCAACTAGACATTTAGCAGTCTGCTAAGGCCTAGTCGGCTGCTAAGTTAGCAGGCTTTTGTGAATATGGGCCCAGGTGAAGTCAGTCCGTTTGTCGGGCGGTTTAGGGAATCCGATTATTGTTATTGTTACTTGAATTATATTTTTACTTTCCATTATTATTTGTTTAGTTACTAAAAATGTACACTATGTTTAGTTTTATATCAATGTGCATTAATTGAGCATTCCATCAAAGAGCCAGACCTATTAGAAAAAGAGCCTGACCAGACGTTTGTGTCACATTGTTGACATAGGGAATAAATAGGAGTGCATTACGATGTGATCGCATTAATGATTTTAAATTGTTTATTTTGTCATATCTCCAAAACCATAATGTGCAACGCTCAAACCAGGAGCACTTTACAATTTACTTAGGCCAGTGTCAAGTTATGATAATATTTCGAGTGTATATGTGTGCACATTGTCAGTATCACTAAGTTGTTGGATACCGGTACATGTATATGGTGTTATTGGATCGGTTTGGGTCCTGATGTAATTTGAGTAATTTGAGGCATTGACGTTTTGGGATTTTTTGGGTTCAGGTTGTGTTGGTGTTGGACGGATTTTATTTGTATACACATTTGTTGATTTCGGATTACTGGTATAATTATACATATCATTATTGGCTGCATTTCCTTCTATTATGTCACATGAAAATTCTTGTTTTGTTTGATTGTTTGACATCCTACACATGCTGATAAGCGATTTCCTTCACATCTATAGCATTTTTACGTACATCTAACACATCGAGTGTTTCCGTGGAAGTTACTGGCTATATGACCTATAGTCTAACTTGGCAGTTAAAACATCGATTGGTGGATATATAGTTTTATTTCAAATTGTTCATACCCGATTTTAATAGTGGAAGGAAAGTTACGTGTGTATTGTAGGTAAGATATACCGAAGCTCTATTATGTCACAGGAAGATCGGTTATTATTATCCCTTTACTTTGTATTTTCGATTTTGCCTATTCAGCCTTTACTGTCTATTTTCCTAGTGGGGAGATATTTTAAAGTTTTAGAGCTTGCATGTATTGTAACATTTTTGATATTATTTCGTGACATTATTTTTATATGCAATCCTGTGCTTTTATATTTAGTGCCTTTGCTATTTTTATTGGGTTTATTATAGCTAGTTTGACATCTGGTGCAATTATGATTACAAGTGTTGGGTTGTTTCGTTCATTTAGTTTAGCTCTGTACTCCGGTCTGTCCTGTTACTTTCCGAGTGGCTTGAGTTTGTAACTCTTTTTACTACTACTACTACTACCAGGTTTGGTTCATTAATCTGTGCTTTGTGCTTGACTAACTAAGCGTTGTAACGACGTTTGTTTGTTGATCATAGTCGTACAATGAACCATCGTTATAGCTACTCCGAGATAGTTGGTCCACTTGCGTATAATATTTATAATATTCATCTTTTAGGGAGTTGTCCGTGAGGGAAATTGCGCTGGTAATTTGGACGCTACGAAGTGCGCGACAACGAAGTGCGCGAAATGGTAACGGCAAGCATGTTCAATAAATACCACGGAACTACTCCCTTATTTAAACTTCACGATCAGCCGGGGAACAAGAACAACAACAACAACAGGTTATGAATTCTAGATTGGTTGTAATTATACCGTAAATCACACTGTATTTAGCTAGATCAACCTCCAGTCCTAACAATGCTTACAAAAGACCAGATTGATTTAACACAAAAATAATATAGCAACGATTTCAAAAGACCTGATTATACTGACGTGGAATTGAAATGTCCCTTAGAATGGTTGGTTGGTGAGAGTGTTCGAAGATCGGAGAAAGGTCCGTGATTAGCTTGCGGTACGAGCTGGTGTCTGGTGACCGATGTCCAAGGCGAGGACGAACTGACTTGATGTTGTAGTTAAGCGAAAAACAGTGCCGATGGCAGCCGATAAGTTGGGCCAAAATAGAGGCAATTTGCTCTGGAGAATCGGTGGAAGATTGTCACAGCTTAAACGATCGACCGTAAAGGCGAAGCTGGGTGAATGTTCCGACCGAGCAGTAAATAAAGTCGCTGGAATTCAGTCGATCAGCGGAGAAAAGGCCGTTGGTGAAAGCGGCGAGATCAGGATGTCAGTCCGGCTATGGTCGAGTCAGAGGAATTGATGCCAGTCCGGCTATGGTCGAGCCTGGGTAAATCATGACAGTCCGGCTATGGTCGAGCCGGAGGAAATGATGACAGTCCGGCTATGGTCGAGCCGGAGCAGGGTGCTCTCCGTCGTGGCATACCGGGCGAAACTCGGCGGCGCCCCGTTATTCGAACGAGTATCGCACAGCCCGGATAATTGCACAGACGTTGCTACTGCTTCAGGTGCACCTCTGGAAAAATCTCGTGGTAGAGTGTTTTACTTCTCCGTATCTGGTATAGAAGAAACTGAACGAATGCCAAGTAAGATCACGCCAGGCAATACAAGTCTGTCATTGGCCGGTTAAAGAAGATTATGACTGGTGGTGTCAGCCTATAACTATAATAAGACCAGGGTACTGAATAGCTTTTTAAAAACCTGCGGTTTCCGGACCGCGGAAGCACGGGCCGTCTGTGATGTGCCGCCCATGTAAACACCGCCGTGGGAAAGTTAGGTCGTGAACTATACTAGTAATGAGCATTGCGGGGCTATTAAATACGCTGACCTATAATGATTAAATGGATTGGGTATTCAGTACGGTAAATATTACGATTTAGTAAATGTTACGATTTAGGTTATATTATAGGAATGATTCACACTAAAAATTCACCATGAATTAGGAATACAATTATTGGGTGTAATCGACCTGCTACAATCTCTCCTCGAGTTTACACCAACTACGACATCGTAAACTAAATGACAAACAGTTTCCAGACTCTGATAGCCACACCGTGACCTGCTAGCTCATTATCCGAACGAAGTCAACCCATAACAACATTACAAGGTGTATTGGAAAGGTAAGTTTAAAATTACCATGACAATTGAAAATAGTAAATAACCTTCAAATGTTATAAATACACAAATGTTACCATTATGCAACCAGGAATTGCTTTGTACTCGATACGCAGTATTCAACAAAGTACCGGTACGGGGTGTAGGTTTAAGGTTATAGCAGGCGACTGATACTGACAAAAAGCTAGTCTTTTTGCAGGTAAGCAATAAACCATGATTCATACCGTGTGTTGGAAACCCTGACGTTACACCCTAACCCCTGTTGAATAACACACCCGAATAAATTACACCCTACCCCGACGAGTTACGGCGAGTTATAATCATTTGCTAATTTGTCCTAACGGTCAAAATGGACGCTCTAGCTTTTACCAGTACTGCAATCTTCTGGTGGTTGAGTTCTGTGCTGCTGATGTTGTCGGTTCTCTGTATTCTACTGTCTCTAATTATCGTGACTTATATTCACTACCAACATGTCAAGTACAGACATATTCCATCGAGGCCACTGGTTGGCTTCTCCGGGTAAGTAGAGCTATAGGTTTTGGTTTCCGACCGACGTTTACGTATAATGGTTCAATGTTTACTCATACTAGTCTTAGGAAGTTAGTGAATAAGTTGTGATTTTTTAAAGTGTTTCCTTGATTGTAGTTGTACCAGAGGAAGGAACGGAAAGAATTCGGGTGCTAACCGCCGGTTTCCCTTCGTTTATTTTTCCAAATGTACCTTAATTAGTTTAAGAAAATCCTAAAATTATAAATCACTTTCCAACCAGTTTCCAACCCCATGTTTTCTGTTTTTTATTGGGGGAAAAAATACCACGTTTTTAAAATGTACCTTTCGCGGAGCGGCAATTGTTCCATCCCGAATATCGGCTACACTTGCAGTTGAAAGTCTAGTTGCGCATACAGTACGTGCAATTGTAGCCCTTTAGCCTCGGAAAAAAAGGTAGAATCGTAAAAGTGTACTTTTTGTCATTAAATTACTACGGAACTAGTTTTAGCCAAATTTAAAACTTATTCCTCAACAAATTCCTAATCTTAGATTTTCCCTAGTCTGAATAGGTACATTTTGGGAAAATAAACGAATAAATAAACTTCCAAAGCATCATTAGTGAGTGCCTTGTAATACGCACACAAATCTGCATAATACACTTGATTATTGTCTGTATAGCCTATATAAATAGCTACTACGTGTGCATGTATCCGCCATGCACGCCCAAACCCAAGGTGAAATGGGCTTAAAGTTTGTATAGGAATTGTGTTATGATCGAAGAATGTAAATGACAGGTAAATAATTATGATCATTATTCACATGGTAAAATTAGCTGGGGGCGGGAGGGGTGGGTGAGAAGGGGAGGTGCGAAGGGAAAGCGGTGGGGTATAGGCAGTAGTGTAGGCACCGCACCTTCCTTAACTCTCATATCTGCCCAGTATGGCAAACCCCCAATACAATTTTTGCCTATGCATAATAATCATGTCGCAACTTTTCACAGAAGAATTGATTTGGCAAGCGTTTCCTGTGCGGTGTGCATTAGTAGTTACTAAAAGAAAATCACCAATTTTTTACTAAAAACCAAAAAAAGCACAATTAAACCCAATTGAGAACATAGGCCTAAATGTATTCATTTGGGGTTTACCGCAAATAACAGATCTGTGAGTTCAGGAACAGTTGTACAGCTGTAAAGATAATAATTCCCTACTAAAATATACATGAAACATCACATTGGAAGTATACATGAACCATATCAAATCCAACTGTTAATGCATAATGTGTTTTAAAGAGGGTGTGTAATGAAAATTATCAACATTATGACTTTTCAGACATTTTTGATAGCCTATGCATCCCCGTAACAAAAACCTATTCTTTTGAATACTTTCTATTTTTTATAAGTGGGAAAACCGCAATCTTTATGACATTCTCAAACAATGATTCTGTAAAAACAATTTCCACTCACAGCCTGTCTGTGATGTCATTGTTGAGAACATTTTGCTGGACAACCTGTGGTGTATAAACTGCCCTCCCTCACCGCTCCGCCCCCTCCCTCACCGCTCCGCCCCCTCCCTCACCTCCTCGCCCCCTCCCTCATCGCCCCACCCCCTCCCTCACCGCCCCACCTCCACCCTCACCGCCCCACCTCCACCCTCACCGCCCCACCTCCACCCTCCCTGCCCCTACTCCCTCCCTCCCTGCCCCTACTCCCTCCCCGCCCCCCTCCCTCCCCGCCCCCTCCC
>JAVCKS010049105.1:0-11421 GCA_032273685.1 Pteraster tesselatus
TTCAAAAGAATAGGTTTTTTGTTACGGGGGATGCATAGGCTATCGAGAATGTCTGAAAAGTCATAATGTTGATTTTCGTTTTACTCCCCCTTTAAGAGTCATAATAATAAAATAATAATGGATCCATTCCACGACAGAGGGGACACCATCAGAAATTGGTACCCTAATTTATGGAAACACCCATATACAGGTATATAATATATTCAAGTTGGATTTTGAATGGCCTGATTTATATGGGAGATTTTAATGAATTCAGGGGGTGGTAGGCCTCATGAGTTACTAATTGAACTTGAGGCATTGTGAGGCTACTGGTCACATGGGTTATTGATTGAACCTGAAGGAATGAAAGATAGCTACCGTACCCTTTCTACAGATTGAAACTGAGGGATTAAGGGGCAGTGGGCCATATGAGTTACTGACTGAACTTAGAGGGTTTAGAGGGTCTGCCGAACCCATGAATTCGAGGGGATTGAGGGCCATATGAGAATTGCTGATTAAATTTGACGGACCCAGAGTTGAGAGATCGTTGTTCAGCATTACAAGAATACACAGACTATATTTTTTTTCATGACAGACTAAGAGATGTGGCAGATCAAAAGGAGGTAGAGGTTGATCGTCCGCCACGGAAGCAGAGAAGGAGGAAGTGTAGTAGTAGCAGACCCACACACGTACCCCAATTTCAACTGAAGGGTGGCTGTTGGTGGCCAACAATCATAAATTCTACCTGACTGAATACAAAGGAACAAGCTGCTGTGGCATTATTTGGGTTTACCCTATAACAGGAAATGATAAATACTTCATTAAGCCAGCAAATGCCGCAACGTTCTACGAAATTGACCTACATAACCTCTAGCTGGATACCGCCCATGAACCCATTTGATCTGGTGTTCGTTTTATGGGGTAATTTGGTTTCCTCTTCCGTGCTTTCGTGGTACTGCGGAGGTATATACGCATTGAAATTCTGAGAATGGCAACAATAAACTGCCAGTTAAAATATCAGCTGGTGAAAATATCAGCCGGTGCAAATATCAAAAAGCAGAAATATCAGAAAAATGAAAAGATCAGCCAGTGAAATTATCAGCCATTGGTGATATGAGACACTAATAATATGAGACAGTACTGATATAACCAGTGATTATATCAGCCCGTGAAAATGTCAAGAATACTGACAACCAATGTCTACAACCCTTTCACTGCTATTGGTACATGTAAGTAACAAGAAGTTTGTAATGATATGGTGCTTGTGGTGTGATTCTCAATCACTTTTGTTGAAACCAACTGGCAGTCACAGGATTATTGAGAATATCATTGCAGGAGAGGTACAATGTACATGTACATGGGAAACAATGAGTTAGTTGGGAAAATACCAGTTTGTGTAAATACCAGCAAGAGAAAAAATATTGATGAATGAAAATATGAATTACTGAAAATATCAGGTGATACTTTCAAGGTACATGTATATGTAAAATTATCATCAATTATAACCTACTGTAATGTGCATCATAAGTTTCAAAATCAGATCTGTTACCTAGACTGCTGTTATGGGACTTAACAGTTTCTGAATCTGAACTCACGACACCAGCATATAATTCACTAAGTTTAGCACAAGAGCAGCCAAATGATTTATTAACCAAACAAACTTTTGAAAGATAACCTAAATTGTACAATAATAAAGTAATTGTTCCCAAGTCAGTCAACTTGCAAGCAATAAACATATTTTCTTCCTTTTTCCAGTGTAACCTTCCTCTACTTAAAAATGCAACTATTTGTCAATAGTGTTTCTATCCAAAGGAAGAAGAGTAATTTGTACCACTGTTATTTATTCACGAGCCCATCCATCAAACCACTGTCAGCTATTGAACAAAATACAACCACAAAATAATGTGTAGGCATGCGAGACCAACAGGGCAATTTTCAAAGAAAAGAAACCCATAATTGCCCGAAGACAATAAAAAAAGAAAAGAAAAATACACAGGAGAAGCTTTGTAGTCCTGGAGTCATGATTAATGGACATCGCTCCAACTTTTGGACAAGATATGGACTTATTATTTGTTTTTGTTTAAAAGGACACCCATGCGAGTCCAACAGCATAATTCGCACAGAACATAAACTAGCTAGATACACTGTAATTGCTCCAGAAAAAAAATATATACAGTAGTAAAAGCTTTGTAGTATGAGTCATAATAAATGCATATATCAGTCTGATTTTGTTGACAAAATACGGACTTAGAAAATGAAAATAATAAAAACACCAAGAGTACGGTAGGTTTTGTACTTTTCATAATAGACACAGATGGGTTTCAAATGGAAGGCATTATAATGTAGGTTATGATTCACTGATACAAACAAAAACAAGGGGGTATTTATTCCTAATTATGCGCATTTCCGGAAGAAAACAAAACTTCAATGCACAATGGCTATTGGGGAAATGAGTTTAGTGAGGGTTGGTGCTGTGTGAGACATGATATATTTTGGGGAAATAAAGGATTGATGTGTGTAAACAGACTGGTCATGTGACTGGTTGGCACAAAAAGAGAATAAAGATTTAGTTTTCAGTACAAGCGCTGAAAATCTAAATTTAAAAGGAATAATTTTCGAACACTCAGAAGGGTTTGGTTTCTACTGAATTCAGAAATACCAAAATATCAGCATTCTCACTTTAGGGCAGGAGAAAAGATGGGAAGAGGGATGGGAGTGAGAGGAGAGATGGGGGTGGGTCTGATGGGGGATGGGAGGGGCAATAATACAGGTACATGTACATCCACCATATAGTACACGTGTACAACATGCACAGATCCACAGACAACTTCATGCCAATGTATTTAAGTGAGCCCTCTCTTGTCCAGATGTGGAGAACCATTTTTCAGGACTCCTGGCGGGTTTGGCAGCAAGGTGGAATTTTTTAAAGGTTCATTGAATCCCATTGAACAATTTATCAGGGGCACATTACTTATAAATGGATTGGCTCAGGGCATGCACAACTGATAAGGAAAAACGTTTGATCAGCTGAAGTAACAAGCAAATTTTAATTAATTTTTTTGTTGCACTAGATGCACCTGTTGTCTGTATACATGCTTATGTAATACTCGTGGGGTATTAAAACAATTGTAATTTTATAATTTCATACAAAGCCTGTGTTTATAGAGACCGATTTTCATAATGAAAATTGTGAATAAACACTCAAAGCAAAGGTTAATGGGTGCTTACTTGTGCAATGTACTATCTAGGAATTTACCGACATACAGTTGTAGTACGGAACACAAATTATACAAGTCAACCATTGTCAAGTGTACCCGACTGAATGAATGTGAAAAGCCGCGCTGCTTTGAAGATGACTAAGCCTCAACTTTGCCGCACTGCAGGTACACGTTTCAGCGATCAATTGCCTCATTTAATTGGTGAACACAAGTTAGTATCATCTCAGTTATTATTTGGTATATTATTAGGGTGATGTTAATTGTTTATAAATTGAACATCTCTTCTTTATAGGAAGCACGTCCGTCGCCTTGGGACAAAAAAAAATCATTTTTCTTCGAAGCTGGTCTAAAAATGAAATAAATAAATTAATGGGTCCCACTAATGTGTAACAAGATGTTTTAATGTCCCTCACAGGGACTGATAATATTACAGTTATTGGATGCTGGTTTTCCTGTTGGTAACCTGGCCCAGAAACAGGAAGTGATTATGAACCAACAAACACGTTCCACCGGTGGAAAAAAACATGGGAGTGGTGTTAACGAGAATAGCAATGACTTTGCCGGTTAAAGGGAACCAAGAGTGGAAGATGTCAGGACCAAGCCATTCTGTGGTTTACCAAGAAAAGTAATAATATACTGATTTTGTAATCAAGTGCTGATTGGTTGTAGTAGTAAGCGACTTCTAAAAAAAAAAAGCAGATTTAGAATTAAAGGCTTGAATCTGCACATTACGACCAAAAGAGGGCGTCCTATTAAAACCCGGACTATAGCAACTCCTGTTTCCACTGCGCTAATATTTGAACCGAGACGATTGGTACATGTAGTTTTACTGAGATGGGGATGCATATTCCTGTGGTCAAATCTTACTGCCGTCCGCAATTGGAATAAAATGACCCAGTAAGAGTTGTAATTTGGCATGGTGGTGTCATAATGTCAACAGGATAGGATGAGATCGGGACGGGAAAACTAGTCAGAGTTTAGATTGGAGCAACAGGTGTTCACAGCCATGCTAAACTGACATCAATTTGGTACAAACTATTTTTATGAATGACTACTTTTTATGGTCAACTTGGTAGGATAAACACACAAACTTTTCAAAGATTTTCAATGCTGTGTAGAGCCAAAAGGCAATACAAGTTAGTTCATTAAACCATATTTTTGAATGTTGCAAAGTCAGACAAACTCCTACACACAATGATGTAATTTTCCTCTACATGTTTATGTCACTCCTGGCCGTTTCAACAAATAACATCCTCAAATATGGCAATCGTGGTAGAGATAAGGTTACGTTGTCACATTGTCCATGAAATCTCTCTTACATAATCTCCATGGATTCATGCTATTTGAATGAATGAATCTTGTTGCTACAGCTAAAGTTTTTTCCAAACTTTGAGGGCAGTGTACATGTCAAATTGCTTCCGCTAGGCCAAGCAGATGAAATTTGCTTAGCATAACAATGGATCTTAACCAAAAACCAAAGTAAATGTTATTGCTAATGGGGTTGGGGCGAGCTTATCGAACAGTAACACAATAACTTGGTAATTGTTCACACAGTTTGCGGTATGCTAAAAATAGATTCTGTGGTGGCCAACAAAAACAAGCAGACTAGTAAACACGTATATTTTAGTAATACATGTACTTCAATGAGGAAACCCTTGTTGAACCAGCGTCGGTTGCAGACAAGAGAATCTTTAAAGAAAGCGACCCTGCTTTGGCAAAACAATGAAAGTCAAATTTCCCAATTTTGAAATAAAGAGCATTATAGGTAATTGAGGGCGCTCTTTCCATTTAGCAGTAACAATTTCCGATGTTTTAAAGCATAAATATTTGGTTACTGTGCTTTCATAGGTTTTTTTTCTTCAAAAAATCAAATTTCAGAGAACTTTTGCCAAAACATGGATGAGAGTGTGAGCTCCCTCCAGCAGAAAAAGTACATCATGAGACATAAACAAAATTCAATTTTATTGTCGAGTAGATTGTTGAAATATTATCATTCACGCGCACTGTAGAGGTTTTTTAATTTTTTTCAATTGCAAAAGCACTCAAAACGCAAAGTTCGCTGTTACAAAAAATACATGGCAAGATAAAAGGCCAACAAATGACAGTTCATTAGCTCTTGTACACGTACACCTGTTGCGCACTTCCATGTCCTAAAAAGCTAATTGAATAAGCCATCACAAAAAGCCCAGTAGTCCCGATACATATCTTAACCTACTTGTAGATAATAAAAAAACCACAGCGTGATTCTGTGAGAAGGTGTGACAAAAACACATGTGGAACCACGTTAAGGAACATTCATATGAGATGCTAATGTACATGTATATCATGTCTGCACATGCACTAGAGAGTTTTCTCGTTGGAAGGAAAATGTGAAGAAATTTAATTTTGTGGCAATGCCACCTACTGTTATAATGGTGTCCTGGAGATGGGCAATGAATTGGACATGAAGAGGAATTAGAAGGGGATTAATGTATGGCTAAATTACGGAGAAGGAAAATACGAGCGGGAATAGGACCTACATGTACTCCAACAATGGCACCCTGGGAATGGGCAGTGACTTCACAAGTGGCTGCCAGAATGAAACGTGTATACAAACACCATGTCAAATGAGTCGAATCGCTCTTTAACTGTTCATATTTGTCCTGCAGGTACATGATGTATCAACATTTAAACTACTACATGTAGTATCATAGCATAAAAGCCAGGGAAAACTATTAGGAATCACCTGATCACAATTTTGATTTCTGCCCGCAAATCGCTACCATTTACCCAAAGACTTTTATAAGAACTACATGTACATGGTTTGTAGCTCTCTATGCATGTACAGTGTAGGCAGACCAATGGTCTCTTTAAAGAAGTGCAAAACAAGACTGCAAACAACTGACACGCTAAGCTGGATTTGGCCACCTGTGGAAACAGACTGCGCAAGCAAACAATAAAGGGAGGGGGATCTTGTGGAGTGAGATTGCCATTTTGTAAAGTGTCAGCTTGGGTCAAAAACAAAAAAGCCTGGGAAAACACATCTGTGGAGAAAGGTTCTTAAAGCTCAGGGTGGGAGGAGGGAGGGATCGGATTATCAGGCCACTTCTCCACCATCAAGGCTAAATGTTATTTTAGCTGGAAAGCAATATTTGTGGATTGCTCAGGGTCCAGTAAACTTGTGAGGAGTAAACTTGATGTGGACAGTGTAGAGTAAACTTGTGGAACGTGTGGAGTAAATTTGTGGAACATGTGGAGTAAATTTCTAGAAAATATGTAGAGTAAATTTGTAGAAAGTGTGTGGAGTAAATTTGTGGAGTGTGTGGAGTAAATTTGTAGAAAATATGTGGAGTAAATTTGTAGAAAGTGTGTGGAGTAAATTTGAGGAGTGTGTGGAGTAAATTTGTAGAAAATATGTGGAGTAAATTTGTAGAAATGTGTGGAGTAAACTTGTGGAATACATGGAGTAAACTTGTGGGGGCACGGGACACTATCACAAATCCTGTCGTAACTTGGCGGAATGACCCACACACATACTCCAGAGATAACATACAGTACATGTACATGTATGTTGTATTTAACCAAAGTGCAACGCCCCCTCCTCCCCTTTCAAGGGCCTGTGGCTAAACCTATAATTAGTAATATCAACTAGTGGGGTTTATAGCAGCTCCATGACCTTCTACAAGATGTGTGCAACCCAAGATGGGCAAAAATGTAAAGCCTATTCAACTCCTTCAGAACAGGAAGTAAGATACATGTATCTATAGGCAATACATAACCTTGTCCTATACATGCATGTACACACTACATGCATGTACACACTACATGCATGTATAGGTAACAATTAACACTATAAATACACCAGGCTTCTATTACAATTCTTGGGGCCAAATGTGCGGTGAGCCCCCTCTTTCTTGTTTGTGGTTTCTCTATAAATTAAGACTAACAGTAGACGTAATCTCAACCACTGCACCCATCAAATAGCGGCCATCTTGTGGGACAGTCGCTGCCACAAAATCGGATGAGTACGTGTAGGAACATCTGACTGCAGTACAAGATGGCAACTATTGCGACAAGTCGCAAGGATTTGGAATCTGTGTATAGACACACTACCGGAGATAAAATCGTTTCCGAACGAATCAAGAGAAAACCACCCATCTTGCACCTCCCAGATGCCCTAGGATACGGAGATGAGATGAAGCGTAGACGTTTAAATGAAACCTACAACAACACCCGGGCGCTCTTTGTTAAGTGCCATTATTCTGAAGAGGTTCCATATCGGTTGGCAATAATGCAAGATCTTGTGAGAGAAAGAGAGAGAGAGAGAGAGAGAGAGAGAGAGAGCGGGGCATGGTGTCACATGAAATATTCATCCCGCACAACGGATGTCCTCAAATGATGCTGAAGAGGCTACAACTGCATGAATCCGAAAAGCGAATTGACCCAGTTACTTTCCCCCACCCTCACGCCAAAAACATTCATGACTGCAAATAGGATCCTGCTGAATGATATTGAATTTAATTTTAACGTTGTACTGTTCGATTTCATACCAAATTTTTTCCTTGAGAAATAATGAAGCTTTAAAATTATATTTTTACAGCATAATTAAAATTTAAAAAAATCTATCGAAAGATACTGTATTGATGCTGCCAGCCAATACCGGTAATTTTGTTCGTTCCACATCATCAATTCAACATTTAACATTATTTCTCAAGCCAAGGTGAACAGTACCGGTACTACTGTACATTTTATCTTGAATAATACAGGGGGCGAGTAGGGAAGGTGAACTGTTGGTTCTTGACCCGGTTTCAGTCAACAATGAACCCACCAACCCATCTTCTGTTCCACGGGTTTGCAACAACGAGAGACACGCTGCCGTGACAGTTTAGGGAGAGGCTCCACTGAAGGTGAAGTAATTGGGGAGAAAATAAGGCGAGGGGAGTATAAACGACAAGATGCTGAAATCTAGTAAAAACGGTCGGCCAGGGACTTAGTGGATCGTGAATGACAACGACCGAGTTGATAGGAAGAGCATAGCTTTAGGGCACGGCAGCACGGCTTGTATGCGGGGTAGGTGAAGGGCTGTTTCACGATCCACTCTATTTAATACCGCGGTGGTACAAGCTGATTTACGGTGTGTGTACACACAAAATGCATTGTTCTTTTGACTTAATAAGAATAAGGCTAGTGGAAACCAGCTATTTATGCACATGTAATGCAGGAAACATTGACTGGTACGCACTATTATACTGAGCAGACTTTGTCACCAATTGTATGTATACACGTATTAGCTACATTACATTTGTACATGTAACGATGCAATTGTTAGTTTAGGGTAGCATTCAGGGGTTTTACAGTTTTGTTTTTTTAAAGATTTGGTTGTAAGAACAATTAACCTTTGCACTTTTGAGGCAAATACGCTTTCGAAAGAATTAAAAAAAAATCTCTACAACATTTATTCTGACTGCGGGTAATACAGGGTTAAATTGATTTTCAACCTCTAAGGTCACAACCCCAAGGTTGTACCATACCTACTGGATAGCATTAACAGATTTAGCTTGTGAGCTGCAACACCGTAAAACTCCATAGCTTTGTCGTTAGAATCAACTGCGATATTTCCATTCCAATCTTGTATCAAATTCCACACAAATTATTCCATAAATATATTCCTTTCTTCCTTTATTTTAGTTGGGCAAATATTGAATTTTTAGCGACTCCAGAACAAAATTAGGAATGATACACCTAGACAATGTGCAGCCTACATGAATATTTTCACTTTCCGTTTTTTTTGGTAAGCTTTGGGTGAGTGAAGCACTGTCTGCATCTACGCCTAATTTACATCGATTGAAGTCAAGTAACAGTGTTATTTCTCTACAATACGGCTGTGGGCCATTTCCCAAAGATTTTTCCTTTTTTGGGGATGGGATGGAAAAGGGGGGGGGGGTGAAAGGGCAGTCTGGATTGAGGGAGCAAACAACTCTGCTAGTGTGTTTAATTTGCATCGATCCACGATTACACATGTACACGTACAACGCACATACTATAATGTACTATTATAGACTGATATTTGATACTTTTAAATTAAGTACGCATCTCTTCTAGACTCACTGGTGCAAATATTTTAAATATTTACCAGACTACCAGAGTCGTGGTGAGATACCACACTTTAGCCTACCCTCAAACGGTCATTCGGACCCCCTCCCCCTGCAGTTAATGAACCCGTGCATCCTAATACTGACAATGCTCTGCCAATTCTCCTGCAAAGATTCAACCTTATTGGACCAGCACAAGAGAATATTGTCCAGGATGGTAGTCTTTGCTAAAGCCTGTTCTATTTCAGTAAACCTTGAAGGGTCGGAAAGCCGAGAATAGAGTCAGTTGGGACTGGGAGACCTAGGTTATGAAGATGATGCCGCATTTTAGTACTAAAATTAGGCATTAAGAATACAGCCATAGACCTTGTACTGTACCTACATGTACATACAACATGAATGTATATTTTTAATCAGTGCAATTAGAGTCTGTTAGTAAGGCCGTACTAAAAATGACCTTACACAGACGCTGTGCAAAGAAAAACAAGAATATCTAATCTCAAGAACAGGGGTTGGCAGAGAGTTGACTCACCTGGGAATACACGGCCGTATCGGCGGCGGGCTACTGCCACCTTACACGTACACCAGCAGGTCTTAGGCCCATAATTCATCCCTGCGGCTGCAGCACGTCCTAATATCCCTCCGACTAATCGCATTTAGATTTCCTTACACAAGAATGCATACGATACGTACGTACATCACAGGTTGGACAATTGTGTTTGCAAGCAAAGTACAAAGCCAGGTGAAGCTGCACTAGATTCTAAACATTTGCCGACAAAAATAAGATTTATGTTCCCAGCCACGTTGCGTTTACACCAACTTACGCCAATGTCCGATGCTATAAAGTTATCCGCAGCACGGTAAAGATGTGAAGCTTTGCATGGATGTAGAAGATAATGAATACAACAATATACAGTTCTACAAGTTTGCGGGAAAACAACCTTGTAATAATAATCTCAAATTGGAAAAGTACGTGGTTCTGAAGAAGGAGAATGGCTTATTACCAATAGTTGAATCAAAATGACAACAGGAACCCCAAATCAATTTATAAACACCAATTCCTGCACAATTGCATGTTTGTTTAGTCATCTACGTTTTCTACGTTTCCTTACCTCCCCCCCTCCCCCCCCTCCCAGGATGTGACAGCTTTTTTCACCCTCATCTAATAAGGTCGTACAATTGCCAAGGATACCCACATGGCCAGTGGTGGTAGCCCTTAGTAATATACAACAATATTACAAACATAACCATGGCAACAGCCTTGTCAACCACTTTCAACCAAGGAAACAAAAACTTACTAAATCAATGGACATATTAGGGCACAAGACTAAATAATTCATTGCCATTTTTCCCCTCCGAAAACGAGATAAGCAACCATTTTTATTTCCTATTTTTCCTAAATGTGTCAGGTTGACATGAAGATCATTGAGAGTTCTCGTTTTTTATTATTAAAAATAAAATGTATAAATTGTAGTGTCTATCATCCGGCATTTTTTGCATTGCCTCAAGCACTAGCGTGTTACACCGTACCTCTATGCGGGATCTTAAGATACTATAAGTCTTTTTTTAACCACACATTTCAAAAGTTAAGTTTTCTTTAAGAAAATTGTTCTCAAAATTGTCACAATCCTTAAATTTCATGTCTTGTACAAGCTCTGTAGTGTGTACTACTTGTCGAACCTCTAAAGTGTTATACCTTGGGTAAAGCTTCATTTCTACTGAAATAAAAATAGTAAAATCTCTATTTCCTCACGGTAAGTATAAAACCGTAGTTTGCACTGGATTGTTGGAATTCAAAATATAACAAAACTCTCAGCTTTCCCAAAAGCTTTCATTCCATGAAAGTTGCTGTACGTGTACGGGTGTACATGTATGTCCTTCATGCAGTACGTCAAACAACTCCACTCCGGTTAGAAACCACTTCCTCGTTATCACACGACGTCACGCAATGTGAAGGTTGGTCATCTATGTCATCATTTCTCAGTTAATACAAGATTAGTCGAGATTACTGTGTATAGGTAACAATCATTATCACTGAATGAGTCAGAGATATGCACAGATGTACATGTATGTATGTGTGTATGTTTGTTTTCTATTGCCCTGTGGTACAAGGCGGCATGGGTTAGGAGTAGTAAGCATCATGGGCATAAATA